>APFE031702322.1:9325-47141 GCA_000404065.3 Pinus taeda
TCTCTCCTAGTTTTGATAGGAGACACATATCAAAACATCCATGATTTTGATCCTTTGAATGTGCATAGTCAATGATCAAACTCTTCTACAATTATTCCACAAATCTTCATCAGTTGGAATTGAAATTCGAACTTGTGATTGAGTAGCGAAATAGGACCCTTATAGAATCTTAAAATAGACCTACAATATCATAAAACTCCTACAACTTTTAGATATATATGAAAACATGTTAATTTCCTAAAATTTAACCATAAATTCTCTTAAAATACTTAAAACAAATGACTTGGAAAATAATAATGATAAATCCATATGATTATGTAAATGGGTATTAATGTAGGGTTATGGAGCTATAGAATATGGTAAAGAGTTATGGAATATGGTAAAATGATGGAAATGAGGGTAAAAGATGATGATATTATGGAGGCTCAAAATTTCACCCCAATTAAGATGTTGCATGTCTTCATGCAACTTTGCATTGATTTTCTTAACCATAAGTTGATCTTTTTGTTTCTATATGAACTTTGGATTTGTATTGATTCTCCTTTAACTTTGCATAATTATGTAATTTGATAAATTTATTCTATTTGCAATGTGTACTTTGAAAGACATTTGATTGAAACATATTTTTTATGGTTGGTTCTTGTGTGACAACCAATTTTTTTTGAGTATTGGTTCATATGTTACAATACATTTCTTATTTTTGTTACATCAAAATACTTGAAAACATTGAAAATTCCTTTTTCAAGTCCCCGTATTGGTTGTCAGCCATTTAATGTGCTTATCAATTTGTTATTGTAAAACATATAAATTTTTGGAATCACAATGCAATAATAGTTGACTGGGAAAAAATATGTTGGGTAGGATGAAATGAATGTGACATGTGACATGAAATGTGAATATGAATTAAGATCCTTTCCCCCCAACTAAAGGTGCTTTCAATTTTTGGCAAATGAGAAAGGGAATAAAAATGTGGCCAGGGATTTTCAAAAATCAAAGTTTCATTATTTAAGGAATTACATGATTAAAGATTAGTAAACAACATATCTTCACCTACCCCAAAAGTGGATAAGCTTTATATATAGAAGAGTGTGGTTTTTTTTGTTGTATCATGGAATGTGAAGTAAAAGAATTTGATCTACTTTTTCTTTCTCTTGGTTGTATGAATAGAGGATGAATCTGATCTAAAATTGGAATCTTTATTGCTACGAATTTTCAATTCCGAGTTGAGTCTTGTTGCAAGCTGTTGAAATCATATAGTCTTCATTCATTCCCACATAGTGCCATAATTCTTATCTATGTGAATATATGTGTTGATGTCGAACATAGAAAAGAAATTGTTCGATTATTGGCCATTAATAAATGTCATTAACCAACACGAGACTACTGACCATTCATGTCAATGAGAGTCAATATGCCTAAGTACATCTTACTAGGTACGAATAGATGTGTCGTAGTTGAGTTACCTAGAAGATCCAACAAACAAGGGACATTGATGTATTCCCATTGTTTATTGGTGAGAGAACTTGCCATTAAGGCATCCGAGCCTCAAGGCACTTGAAAGATCTCTAGTCTTGATCCCATTTTATGTGTCGGAGTCAATGGATCAAGACTTGTTAGAAGGGAGGCCTTAGTGAATCATCCATCATCTAACGCGAGTATAAAATAATAATTTGAAGGGCCATAGATGAAATATTCATTATGAAGCGAGTTTTATTTGACAGAAAGGAAGAGGAAAATGGGGTGACTCAACTTTGTAAGGGAGATGAATGACTTTATTTTTGGGTTAAGGGTGAGTGAAAATGAGGCAGGAAAGTATGAACATTGCAAAGGGAAAATGAGTTTTGACATCATGATTTGGTAGTAGAGAGATGAAAATTTATGGATCGATTGTAGGGTTAAAATGAGTAGCAATGGTAAAATTGGTATCTAAAAGGCCTTTTTTAGTAGAAATGGTGTAATGGATTTGATTTGACATGGAATGAACATGTTCTTCTAAAGGAAATTTGGTCTTTAAAAGGCATTCATGCATATAGTGGTCTTCTTTCATCGTCCTGGAACCTGCAAAATCACAACACTTTTCCGCAATAAAATGTAAGACTATCAAGAGAGAGAGGTGATTAGTCTCTCTTCATCTGTTATATACAAAAAAAAAAAATCATAAATAGTACTAATTAAACCAATTCAAAGAAGAAAAAATAATTGCACTTTTCCCTGTTTGGAAAGTGGTACCTTGGACTACCTGTTGAGGGTTTTTTGGTAACTCTATTTTTACTATCTCAAATATTGATGAAAACTCTCACATTGCGTATATTTATTTGAGATATTTTCAAAAACATTTTAATCATCAAAAACAGACACCATATGAGAAAGTTATGGTTGTTTGAAGTTTTTATGAAACGGGAAAAAAAATCATGCATGGGTGTCACGTGGAAACATGATGCTAAAGTGGGTAGATGACATGGCATGCAGACATGGAGAGATGAATGTTCAAGATGACATGGTAGACAATGGGGCGATGTCTGTGTAATGTTGACCAATAATACACTACACATGGTAGCGATATTGTTGCCTAGTTAAGGATTGTCAAAATTGTAGAATGATTAACAAATTTTGGGTTTACTCAGTTTGAACTCATGACCTCTCTTTTACAAATTCAAATACTTGAGAATAAACCACAATTTAAATTCACAAAATATAAACCCTAAAAATGTTAATTAAATTTAGAAATACTGATCATTATACAAATTTGACTAACGAGGCAACAATTTGACAAATGCCCAACCAAATAAAATTCAAGATTTTTAGGAGAAAATTAAGTGTCTAGGGGCACTTTTCAATCAATTTCATGCCACAAAAATATTTGATTTCCAATTGAACTCATCCTCTTGCCAAAAAGAATGGATATCACAACGAATTTATTCTATAAAAGATGGGAAAACATTGAAGCTACAACTCTGATTTTATTTTTTATTTGTAGGTTGCTACAAGGTGTGTTACAACAAAATTCGTGGATCTTTTTCTCACAAACTATCTATTGGATTTTTCTCAAATTTTGTGGACATGTTCCTACTATTCTAATGTTTATACACACCAAAAATCAACACCCTCCAATGTACGAATTTTGAGATATAATCGAAAGTGTCGTAAACTTCAGAAATGATTTTCTCACAAAATACAAATTGGATTGCACTTAAATTTTGTAGGAAGGATCCTATAGTCCAATGCATCTGCAAACCAAAAATCAGAACGATCCAATGCGAATCTTGAGATATAAGTGAAATGGCTGAAATTGACGATACTCATTTTCTCAAAAACCTGTGAAGTGGATTGAGTTGAAATTTATGGGTATTGATTATCTGAATATTATTCACTTACTGTCCTAAAATTACGAAAACCTAGTTCTTAGTTTGTGAAATATCTTCAGTTCACCTTTTGCGCTTTGTGTTTATTTTTTAATTGTTTGTTTATTTTATTTTTTATTTGTTTTATTTGAAAAAAATGGTTATTTTTTATTACTATTAAAAAATAAATACTTTATTTTTAAAAAAATTGAGAAACGTTTAGCAAATTTTGAGATAGCTCTAATTGAGGTTTGGAGATTAAATTTTGAGTATTTTGAGAATGAATAATGAATTTAGATCTCTTATCCAATTTTTATATCTATGAGTTTTATTGCAAAATTTCAATGCTAACTTTATTCAATTTTCCTTTCTGGTCTTCCAAGTCGCACAAGGCGCAAGAAGAGAGCATATTCAACAATTTTATTATTTTGAAATCTAAAAAAAAAGAAAAAAAAGAAGGATTCGATCTCTAACTTAAAATTTGGCTCTCAAAACTCTATTTGTTCTCCTCCCTTTCTATATTTTCCTACAAAATGATTAGTAAGTGAGGTGGCTCTTACTACACCACCAAAAATAAAATTGAAATTAAAATAAAATCTAACTTAACAAAAAAACCTAAAAACATCACCAAACTTGGTTTTATTTATTGATTTTGTCCTACTCTACTTGAACTAGAAAAATTGGTTCAAGTGTATACATATTTCCAGTGTAACCATGTGCATAATAGGAGTAAAAATACATTCATGCTTAGGTTTGAAAAATATACATTAAAGTACATCAAAGCATGAAAGACCAGTTGTTTTGATGATTCATTCAAGAAGTAAGGAAGAATGAAAGAGTGATGTTACTTGATCCTTGATTGGAACCATGTTTCAATAGAGCTATGACATTCCTCATTCTTTCTTGGTTTATATCACATTAA
Source organism: Pinus taeda (assembly GCA_000404065.3). Taxonomy (NCBI): domain Eukaryota; kingdom Viridiplantae; phylum Streptophyta; class Pinopsida; order Pinales; family Pinaceae; genus Pinus; species Pinus taeda. The sequence continues at coordinate 13,589 of APFE031702322.1, forward strand.
ATATCTTCCTTTATTATGCATTCCTCAATCTTAGATTCTATTGGTTTCTCCCCATCAAAAGTATTGAATGATTTGTTAGTCTCTTCAATAGATTGACAAGAGGAATCACAAGAGACATGAAGATCTTCTTGTGGAGGTGGAGAGATAGACAAGTTTTTGAATGGAGTTAAAATATACTCTTCCTGAGAGGCAGATATCCCAACTATTGCTAGGATTCGAGAAATTTATTAGAAGGACATAGCTCAAATTCTTAATTGTCTGTGAATTACTCGAACTGGTTGATAATCCATGTCTCGCACACAGATTAGTACAAACAATTATTGAATATGCAGCATAAATGATATTAATATGCTTTTAACCTTGCATCTAAGAATGAATGAAACTATAATGATTTGTCTAAACTTTAAAAATAAGCACCTATGCATATCTCCCTAACAACGATGCCAAAATGTTAGATGATTTACTTGTGAGTTAATTCCCTATCATAAAACTATCAACCCAGGGTTCGTGAACTGATGAGGTATACATCTACTATATGTACAAGGTGATTATTTATCATAATAGATTATTCTAATGCAAGAAAATTGAAACTAAGTACAAAGAAAATTAAATCAATCCAATCCAATCCAAACATAAAGAGATTGAATCAATCGTAACAAAATAAGATGAATCCAAATAACATAAAAGAAACTAAACTCAAGTTGCATAAATAAAACCACACTTGCTTGAAATGAAAATCACACGTGTTTAAAATGAAAATAAATGAAATAACATAATTACACAATGTTACCAATATGTACAACAAATGAAAATGGTGTACAAACTATGTTTGATGGGGGGCCTTCACTCCTTAGGAAGCACACCGAATGATTATCAAATCTTAGAGATCAAAGAAACAATGTGTATTCCAAAAAATGAAGTTGGATAAAAGCTCCAAATATGTTACAATAATTCAAATCTCTTCCTCTCTATGTGCACTTTAAAAATTACATATCTTGGATGGAACCTAGAACCCGTTTGTATGAGGGATGCACTTATATTTATTCAAAAAATTAAGATAACTAATCAATAAATATAGATCCTCAAATCTCTCCTAAATCCAAATTTATCTCTTGTGGTTACAACCAATCACCTAAAAATATGAGATACAATTCCTCTCAAAATTATCTCATAGTTTTGATAAGAGACACATATCAAAACATCTATGACTTTTCTCCTTTGAATGTGCTTAGTCAATGATCCAAATCTTCTACGATTATTCCACAAATCTTCATGAGTTGGAATTGAAATTCGAATTTGTGGTTGAGTAGACAAGTAGGACCCTTATAGAATATTCAAATAGGCATACAATATCATAAAACGTATACCACTTTTAGATATATAAGAAAACATGTTAATTTCCTAATATTTAATCATAAATTTTCTTAAAATAATTAAAATAAATGACTTGGAAAATAATAATGATAAACCCATATGATCATGAAAATGGCTATTATTGTAGGGTTATGGAGCTACACAATATGGTAAAGAGTTATGGAATATGGTAAAATGATGGAAATGAGGGTAAAAGAGGATGACATTATGGAGGCTCAACATGACATACCTAGTGAACATCCAAATGAGGCAAGTGCCTTTAGAGGTATAGTGATGTCTCACGTAAAGCCTCCAAGCATTATGCTCTAATATAAGTAGAGCTTTTAGTTAAGGCGCTTACTTTGGTGACAGTCGTGGCTATATATGATGGATTTTAATATGGTTATCATTCGACTCTTCTTATTGAGAACTTCTTTCAGTTTGATATAATCATTGTATCAGTCGTACAATTATGAATACATCCCTAGTTAAGAGGGAGCGTTGAAAAATGTAACTAGTTTTGGTATTCGTAATTATCATTATACTCATGTCATTATGTATTTTTATGTTACGAGGAAAATATGAATGAAAAATATTATTTTTCAAGCATGGGTTTCATGCTCTAATTGATTAGTCAACTAGGTCATGCATGCATTTCATGCTCCTAGGGTTTGTCAAATATAAATAATATTTTTCATGACTGAAGAGAGTAATTAGAAATTATATAAGACCCATTTGGGGAAGTTGTAATATGTAAAAGACATTACTTTTGTGTAACCTCCAAGACCAAGTTGGTCATGCCAGAGGAAGTTGGCCTAGAAGAGGCCTAATTCGACCTCTTAAACAACATATATATATAAATACCTTCCACCTCTTTGGAATACAATAATATTATCTTTGATATGAAACAATAAGAAAAAATAAAAAGGATAAAAGCTATGGGAGAAGGAAGAAACTCATGAAGAAACTGAAATTATGATTTTTGAACACATTTTTGCTCACATGTGCGAGAGAATTAGGATTTCTACAAATTTCTGGGGGTTGAAGTTGCAATTCCAAATTTCAGAATTGAGTAGAGGGTTGAAACTATGACTTAGAGAAAATTGAAGAATTTTTTAGTTTCGTTGACCTTGTTGACATGAGCTTGGTTGAGGAAGAAATTGTTGGAGGGTTGACTTTTTTCTTGGTGGAGGTCTCAACTTTGGTATTTGGGTCTTGAATTTCTCATTTTGTTTGATTCTATAAGAAGAGAAGAGATTCTTTCTAGGATTTCTCCTTGGAAGGGTTTTTCCTCGGCTTGGAGCCTATATTTCTTGTCCATTATCTTTTATGATCTTCATAGTATATGCTCTTGATAATTGTTTGATGAAAATAATCTAATAAAGAATAAATAGAATCTAACTAAAGTTCACAAGGTTTTATCAAGGATAAGGAGAATTTTTTAAATCGTTTTCGTACTTGATTCTACACCACTTCTTCTAATGGCTCCTTTGAGTTTGATTCTCCTTTACGCATCTCATTATATTCTTAAAACCCAATACATGTTTTAATAAAATGGTACCTTTGGTTGTTGAGTAAATTATCCAAGATCTCATAAATTCTTTTCAACTTCAGTCGACGATTTTTATTTTCAAAATCATTTCTCACGGAAACAACCTTGGATTCTAGTTTCTCACAATGTCCTTTCTTTTCTTTCAACTATATTCTTACCACTTATTTCATTTTCATAGATTCTTTGAATTTATTTTTAAGGATTGGTGGAAATACTAAGAGGGGGTTTGATTTGGTATTTTGTCACTTTCAACATTTCTTTAATTTATTGGTCTTAAAATTAAAATCTCATCAAATAATATTTCATCAACACTAAGCATGATAAAAAATATTAAAAGTGAAAATCCAAATTTGAAGAAGAAAAACTTGAATGTTTTTAAAATAATCTTCAACTTATTACAATCACTTGTGAGGGCACTAATCCTCTATAAACACCAACTTACAAAAATAATTGGCTCCTACCTGTCAAGAAGATGAGGACACCAATCCTTAGTAAGAACCAACTTACAACTACTTTACTATTCAAGAGATAATATTTAGGCTTATAACTTGTTCAAAATAAGGTATTCCCTCCTGAAAGCTTGTACTCAACTCAAACAAGAATTTGGCATCCACACATATTGCAATTCGATCTCCATCTAGGGCAAAAAATCAACCTCAAATAATTCCAAAATAATTCGGTCCAATAGTTCATGAACCTATGCTCCTTAATAGTATAAATTTGAGTTAAAAATACTTAAATGGGACATAAACCCTTCCCAAGGATTATACCAAAACCCTTACAAAAAATGCTTCTTCAACTCGGCCTCACCTCACTTATTGCTAGTTCATAAGGTATGAATCTTAGGCTTTCTCCCTCTCTTGCCTAAAAACATATCTGAATTGCTTGAGAAGTGGCTATAAAGGATACTTATTAAACCTATTTGTAGTGCATTTTAGGTCTATACTACGTTGATTTGTCTGTTAGCTGGGTTGATTTATCCATTGGTTGGGTTGACTTTATGTAGCTTGTAGAATGTATAATGAATATTCAAAGAAAAAAACTCTCCTTAACGATGAGGAGTTAGAAGGAATATCATATACCATTAGAAAGGACTTAGAATAAGAATCCCAAGAATATATATTATGCTCCCATTTGAACTAGATATTTAGATTAAAAATGCATTCAAATATACAATATCTAAATGGGGCTTTGAAAAGTCCAAAAAAAATATTTCCAGTAGGCATTCCATTATCATTGGAAAGGTAATGAAATATATTATTTGATTTTAAAAAAATATCTTTTATCTGTAAACACTTTGACATCAATAGAAAATAATTTTAAAAATCGCCTCCTTTGTTATCAATGGCAATACATTGATATCTTCTTCTTCCAATAACCACACCCCCTGTCTATAATCTCTCCATACTTCTTGTCAATTGATCCCCTTGTATTCATTATCTCCCCCTTTGACATCAATAGCATAATGTGTTCCTTCTGAGTTTTTGTTTCCTTTACTTCGATAAAGCAAAGATCAACCCCAATGTCTACCTAAGATATTTAAATATTTCTTTGGGTAGAGGTTTGGTAAATATGTTAGCAATTTATTTTATGGGCCAATATATTCCACCTTGAATTTCTAATCAGTGACTTTTTCTCTGAGGAAATGATACTTAATTGGAATGTGTTTTGTTTTTTAGTAGATGACAACATTTCTCAAGATATTGACTGCAATAGTGTTTTCACTAAAAATGACAATTGGTTGATCATATTCCACTTTGATGTCCTACAAAGTTTGTTTCATCCAGAGAATTTGGGTACATTTTTTTTTTTTTATTGCTATGTATTGGGCTTCAACTATAGGAAGATAAATTGATGATTTCTTTCTTCTTGACCAAGACACAAGGAAATCTCCTAGGAAGAATGCACTCCCACTAGTGTCTTGCCTATTATCAATGTTACCTTCCCAATAAGCATATGTGTAGGATGTTGATGTGAAGTTCATAATCTTAGGTTACCAAATCCCAAAATCGAGTGTCCCTATTTAATATTTAAATATCCTCTTTACTACTTGCATGTGTGATTATTTGTTGTTGGATGGCATCTCACAACCATTCCTATTTTTGCATAATATCTAGTTTTGAAGCTATCAAGTATATTAGACACCCAATAATAATCCTGTAAAGGGTTGAATTGAAACTACAAGATTCATCATGCTTAACTTGAATCTAATAATCATAGGGGTACTAACCGGTACAATTATTCCATTCCAAACTATTTGAGCATATTACCGAATTATTTGGTTTGTGAAATGAATATTACTTCATTGTTTTGAGAAACCTATAGTCTAGGGAGGAAGGATAATTATCCAATCATTGAAATTTCTAATTTCTTTGACATTTCCTGAGAAAATTCATGATTCATATCATTGTTATTGCTTCCAAAAATGAGATCGTCCACATATATAAGTGTAATTAATATTTTTTCCTTTTTCACTTTCATGTATAGATTTTTTCAGCAACCCCACTTCTAAAACCTTGTTGTTTCCAAAGATAGTGGTCTAGCCTGGCATACCAAGCTCTTGGATCTTGTTTTAACCCATAAAGATCTTTCTTCAAATTGCACAAATAGTCTTTATTTTCAAACAAGTCAAAACCTTTTGGTTGTTTGATGTATACATATTCCTTTAAGTATTCATTTAGAAATATTAATTTAACATCCACTTGACTTTGAAACCTTTAACACGCATAAATTCCAAAAACATTCTTATTTCCTCTAATATGCCAACTAGAGAAATGGTTTCTTTGAAATCAATTCCTTCAATTTTTGCATAGCCCACATAGACAAGTCTTTCCTCATTTCTAATAATTTATCTATATTTATTCTTTTTTTTTTAATATATGCTTAGATCTGACCATGTTTTCGTCTTTCCTTCATCGCACAAGTTCCTAAGTTCCATTTTTCTCAGTTTGATTCAATTTGTCTTCCATAACATTCACCCAATGCTAGTCCTTCATTGGCTTCTGGAAAGTCCTTTGGCTCTATTTTGGGTAGCAAGGCAAGATTTTATTTTCCTGGTTAATTAGTCATTCTTATATGGCCTTTTATTCATACATCAATGTCCAATACTTTGTATCTTTGAATGATGTTTTTGCACAAATTTAAAATTTGTCCTAGATGGAGATTATTCTTCCTTTTATTGTTCTTCCTTTGTAGTAATCTCTTCTTGGTCCACATAAGTGGTATCTTCTAAATTCTCATTTGTTTGTTTATATTCATTCTTTATCCAAAGTTCGTGTATTCTTACATCAATCTTTTTCAACCTTGAGTAATATTTATTGTAGTGTTTCTAATATTTGCTTCATGTTGAGTATCAAAGAAAGATTCCATCATCTACTCTAGAGTACAATTTTCCAAATTTATCATAATTTATCTTCATGTAAAATTTTCTTCCAAATTTTATAAAATACTTAACTAAGGTTGGTTGTCTTTCCATAGATCATATCGTGTCTTGTCACTATTAACTCTGAGTTGTGCTCTATTCATGATGTAAATAGTTGTAACAACTACTTCTCCCATAAACTTATTTGGTAATTTTTCCTTTAGCGACATTGTTCTTTCTATTTCTTTCATTGATATGTTCTTTCTTTCTATGATTCCATTATATTGTGGAGTTCTTGCAACTTAAACTTGTCTCTCAATTCCATATTTCTCATAGAATTCATTAAAATCATTTGAGGTAAATTCATCTCCTCTATCTATTTTTAAACATTTGATTCTTTGATCAATTTCATTTTCAACTAAGGATTTGAATGATTTGAAAGTATCTAGTGCTTCTAATTTTGGTTTAATAAATGAAACCCAAACGATTCTAATATAATCGTTAATAAACAACATATGGTACTTTTCACAATTCAACATTGGTGTTCTTGTTGGTATGCACAGATCTATGTGAACAAACTCTAGTGGTCTTGATGTCAAGCACTCCTTTTACCTGAATCTCACTCTTCTCTATTCCCCATGTTAGTAAGATTCACATATGTCACTTGTTGGTTTCAAGATTTTTTGAATATGTCTTACTACTTGAGTTTTGTTGATTTTTATCAAACTGTCAAACCTCAAGTGTCTTAACCTTTTACGCCATAACCATCCCTCATATGTCTATACAATGCAGTATTTTTCTCTTTGAATTTAATCAAGAAAATATACATTTCCTTGATTTGTTATTTCTCTTCCCACTAATCTTCCTAAATTAGCCATACTTATTTCACAATATCTAGCATGAAAAGTGAGATCATAAACTTGATTGCACATCTACTGACACTTAAATTATTATGTGATATGGAGCTCAAAAATTAGCTCAAAATTCAAAATTTTCAGTTTGTTGTGGAATCTCAACGATTGCATAGTGTTCATTGTCCTGAATTTGGTGCAACTCATTTCGCATGAAACAAACATCATATGCTCCTCGAAACGTGTTCTATTTGTTTTTCAAAACACATGAATTTTTACAAAAAAATGATAGTGTAGTCAGCAGTCGACACTATTGATGTGGCAATGACTGGGCATGCTTATGTGGCAGGGTCACTCTAAATTCATTTTTTTCTTCTGGTGAATTAGGTGGTGCTAAGTGGCATGATTTCAATGGTGTTGACATGGCATGTTATGGTTGGTCGGTTGGTGGCCAACCATAGGCTGCCACGTGGCAGCCCAAGGGCCGCTAAAATTTTGGTAAGGTCAGAATTACACCATTGATGATTGAACCATGGACCTCCACTCAAAAAACCGAGCCATTAACCATTGTACCAAATGTGTTTCTTGTTTTAAACATTGGTAGAGGAATTTTTAAAATTAAAGTGTTGGTGCATATGGCATGGGCATTGGGCTACAACCTAGCCCCTCGCCACCCTTGCACCATAGGACCATGGGCAGGGGGGCTAGGGAATAGACCCTAGAACCTTCTCTTGCGACCACCATAAATATGGGGTTATCATAATCCCTACCCCATGGCAGTAACCACCGCATCAAAACTATCAGTGGTAAAATATCCCCCATGTGAATGCTCCAACTATTGATCAGCAAGCCATCTTCCCAACAGTCCTGCCTCTGAAACTACTAGCCTAACCATTGTCTTAATTACCGAGCACAAACCACCGAGTTGAAAAGGGTTAAGGGGCCAGCCATAGGGGAGCAACCCCAAGATGTGAGGTGCCCATGTGGTCATAATTTTCATATTTAAGGCTGTGGAGTTCATTTAAACGCTTCAAAAATTTCACTCGGAGTTTAGTGGAATCGGTGCTTCGTTAATGGATTTTGGGAGAAATTGTAGGACCGATGCTGAATTTGGGGAATTTGTAGAGTGAATATTGCAAGAGATAGGGAAGCTCATATCTTCTTCACTTTTTGGTCTTTTCATGAGCAAGAAAAGGACAGACATGAATTTTTGCATCTTTTGGAGCCAATGGAACGGGATTCAGAGCCATTGGAGCAATTCTAAAGAGAGTTTTTTCAAGTTTAATTCTATGGGTGCTAGGATCGATCAATGGGTTGAATCATTTTTTGAAGGCTTTTGAGAATGGATAGGACATTGTAGGGGTTTTCTAACCTTCATATGTTTTTTACAGTAGCTGAGACATCTATGGTGTAGCTTATGTTTCTCTTTTCTCATTATGTCTTTGAGGAAAGTTCTCTTTCAGTACTTCAAGTGAATTATTGTACTGGTTATGTTCATTGTGAGATGGAGTATGGGGTCTTGATTTGAGAACCCTTTTCTTGTTGATTGTTTCATGACAAACTGTAGGTTGTCATGTTTTTAGAGTGAGATTTATTTGCAGGAGAATGTTTCTTTGAAGGGAAAACTAGCCACTATTTTGGTCAGTACACTTTATGTATTCTTTATCACTGAAGTATTTTGAGAATAATGAGATTGATTCAAACCATTAGAAGCTGGACCATGGAGATGTAGCCCAGGAGGGGTGAAATCATTTATCAATTGCTGAGTGTGTTAATGTTATGTTGCTGTTCAATGTTTTTCTAATTCATGTTTTAATCTCATGAATTACATATAAAGACATAAAAATGCATGTAAAACGTTCAATTTACCTCATAATCCTCAAACACTTTGTTTAATATTATGAATTGGAATTTTGCACAACAAATACTAACTTTCCCATTCAAATCAAATTAGTATCAAAGTTTTTGCTTTTCATTATGAAAGGAGGATTTAACTGTTCGCAAGTGAATGTGAAGCTTACAAGTTTGAAGCTTGAGAGAGGATAAGGTTTGGGCAGGAGAGAAAGATTGCTACAATAGCCATCGCGAGTTCTACCTCAGATTGTAGTTTAAGCATTAGAAAGCATCAAAGCCTACAAATAAGTCGGAGGATGAGAATGATTTTAGGAAGGCTTTCTTTCACATGGAAAAAATGGTGAAAGTCCTTTGTGAAGAGAGGAATACCATACTGTAGGGTGAAAGCTCTAAGGCTCCAAAAGGAGAAGGTTTTGTAGGAGGAGGAGGTAATGAAAATGGAGGTAAAACTTTGCCATCTCCACGTCACCTTCATCATCATCCTTTTGCACACAAACTCTTATACTGTTGGAAATGATACTAAGAGTGGGAGGGGTGAATCGGTATTATCAACTTAACAATACTTCATTTCCATAAACAGATTTATATACCCTACTTCTGTTAATGCAACTTGCGTATATACGCAATAGTGTTTAGAGAAACTAGCGTATACCTTGTAAACTTATTATTTAGTCAGTTGATATTTAACTTGTGTATTAGAACCATATAAGAAGTAACAGGTATAATAAAAGCAGAGTAGAAAATCACACACAAGAACACAAGATATAAGGTGGAAACTCAATGTGGGTGAAAACCACCTACTGCAATTCGTCTCTATCTTCTTTTAATAAGAAACTTATTTTTACAATATTTCTATACTTGTGTAGTTTTAAACCAGTACGCAGGCTTCTACCCGCAGAAGGCTACAACCTTCTCTCGTTCTCCAACTTCTCTTGGAAGGGAGCTACAACCCCCTTAGCTCTTGTACTAGATGATGTACTAGTACGTAGTTGCTAACCTACAGAAGGCTACAAACTTCTCTTTTCTTCCATGGACCACATTTCATAATTTTTTAGAATGGATCCATAAATAGCATCAATCAAACATCAAAATATATCTTCATCATTCAATCTCCCTTGTACTAACCAAAACTGAATCAAACAATCACTTCTCTGAATGTTGTAACTAGAATACAGTAACAGTACCAGAACCTAGAACACTGTAATCAATAAACATAAGGAGCTAAAACATATTTTATGAGACATAAGCTACTTCGATGTGTCAAAGCTATGTGCATACGTTGCTATATGAAGGAAAACCTATGTATACGCTATTTTGACTTGCCGATCTAGCGTGTACACGCACCTTTCTTATAGTGAATCTACGTACAGATCTGTAAAGGATGCTTTAGCCTTTTTAACTATTCAGACATTAGTTATACCTAGATCATCAGATTTAAAGATCAAGACATGCGCCAATTATAAGAGATCAAAACCGCACAAAGATACTTCTTTTCAAGCCTTACGATCTTGACCCATCAATAGAACTTATCCTTCTTCAAGCACTCAGGTTCCTCCTTGATTCAGATCCAGCTACGTGCCATAACCCAATGACCAATATTATAGATCTAACTCTTCATAAGATATTCAATACTTGAGTGCACTTTGCCTAATGATCTCCTCCTCCTTTTATAGTCTTAGGCCTTACTCAATACCATGGTCCAAAACCACTGAGAAGCAATACCTTGGTCCAAATACCTGGGGTTAATACTTTGGTCAAGATACCTTGGATCAATACCATGGGTCAAAATACCTGGGACCAAGTACCACAGACCAAAACCAAGTTTTCAACATGTACGTGCCTTTCCTTGTGTGAAAGTGCATGTATATGCATAGACACATTTTGGTCGGCGAACCCGCATGTATACACAGCTTGGTCAAGGGGAACCTACGTATATCTCTTTTTCCTTCATTTTGAGAGCCTGAACTATGATCTGTCATCAAGTGAGTTGCCATCAAGGACAACACCTATGTCATAATGCCAACAATCTCCCCCTTTGGACTTGATGGCAACCATAAGTCACTCTCCACCTTTGTCATCAAGGTCAAAGAGTTATGCTCCCCCTAAGTACATGCTGAACTCTCTAATATGCTGAAGTGTGTTGTTCATGCTCCCCTTGATCGTAAGCAAGATCTACAAAAAAAAATTCTACAAGAACAACATCATCCTAAATGACCTTCCTATCACCAAGGACTCATACATACATCCATCTCCCAACCAAGTGGGGATATACCAAGATTGACTCATCTGCCCAACCAAGTGGGGATACATGATAGGACAAGAACATTACATCATCCATCCTTGGCATAGTGGGGAAACAAAATGGGTTGTTACATGACCTTGATAATAAAAGATATACATGACATAGAGACAAAATATCTAAAACAAGATAGTTATCAGGAACTATCATCAGTAGCATCTGTCAATCACCATTAGCAACCATGATCTCCCTCTACACCTGTTGCACCTAAAACAAAAACAATTATGAAATTGTACCAAGATCTTCTAAGATAATGCCAATAGTGCATTATTAGAAGTATATGCTCCCCCTGAACTTGTGCCAGATGATCATTGTCAGACCCATATCAGACTCTTTTCATCCTGAGTCTGTACAACTGATATTATTCAAACCAACATATACATGATTATATCCAGAGACACTGGCATATGTACGCGGATACGTTTCATGAAACTTGCGTACAACCACTTTCCTCTGAAATAGATAAGTATAAATGGCAAAAAGATGCATCAACTACTCCCAGCTTCTTTCTGAGGTATTCAAATGTCTCTCCGAGTAGTGGTTTGGTGAATATATTAGCAACCTATTCCTTGGAGGGAACATACTCCAATTTGACCTTTTGTTCAAGCACTTGTTCCCAGAGAAAATGATATTTGATAGGTATGTGCTTAGTAATGGAATGCATGATAGGATTCTTTGAAATACTAATTGCACTTGTATTATCACATAGAATGGAGATGGGAGGAGTACATGTGATTTGAAAGTCTTGCAATGTTTGCATCATCCAAAGAAGTTGTGTGCATCAAGATGCAGCAGCCACATATTCTACTTCAACTGTAGATAATGCAATTGAACTTTTTTTCTTGTTGAACCAAGACACCAATTTGGAACCCATAAAGAATGCACCACCACTAGTGCTTTTTCTATCATCCACGCTTCTTGCCCAATCTACATCTATATATGCATTAAGTGTAAGATCTTTATCTCTAGAATACCATAAACTAAAGTTTTGTGTTCCTTGAAGATGTTTGAAAATCCTTTTGACTGGCTGAATGTGTGCTTCGTTTGGATTTTCATGGAATCTTCCAACTATTCCCACTGCATGCATGATGTCTGGTTAGGTACCTGTCAGATAGAGTAGACTACTAATCATGGATCTCTAGGTTGGTTGATGCATTGTTGCTAATTCATCATTTGTGCTGAGGTCGCATCCTATTACCATAGGGGTACATACGCGTTTAGCATCTTCCATTCCTTATTTCTTCAAGATCTGCTTGAGGTACTTGGTTTGTGATAGAAAAACACCATCGTTATTTTGTTGAACCTGTAATGTTTGAAAATCCTTTTGACTGGCTGAATGTGTGCTTCGTTTGGATTTTCATGGAATCTTCCAACTATTCCCACTGCATGCATGATGTCTGGTTAGGTACCTGTTAGATAGAGCAGACTACTAATCATGGATCTCTAGGTTGGTTGATGCATTGTTTCTAATTCATCATTTGTGTTGAGGTCGCACCCTATTACCATAGGGGTACATACTGGTTTAGCATCTTCCACTCCATATTTCTTCAAGATCTGCTTGAGGTACTTGGTTTGTGATAGAAAAACACCATCGTTATTTTGTTGAACCTGTAAACCAAGAAAATATGTGAGTTCACCAAGGAGGGACATTTTAAATTCTTTCTGCATTACCAAAGCAAAGTTTTGACTCAAGGCTTCTTCATTACTACCAAAAATGATATCATCAACATACACAACAAGTATTAGCAATTTATCATTGTCAATTTTTATATAAAGATTGCTATTAGCGGATCCTTTTAAAAAACCTTGTTGATGAAGGTATTTGTCAAGATGATAATACCAGGCCCTTGGAGCTTATTTTAGACCATAGAGAGCCTTTTTGAGTCTGCATACAAGTTTTGGATCATTTCCAAGGATGAATCTGTCTGGTTTCTCAATATATACTTCTTCTTCTAGATCTCCATTAAGAAAGGTGGATTTCACATCCATTTGATATACTTTGAACCTCTGAAAGATAGAAAGAGAAAGGAACATTCTTATGGCTTCAAGTCTAGCAACACGTGCAAAAGTTTCTTCAAAGTCTATACCTTCTTGTTGACCATATCCTTTACAAACAAGTCTAGCCTTGTTTCTAACAACTTCCCCATTTTCATTCAACTTGTGTTTGAATATCCATTTCGTTCCAATGATATTCTTATCATGAGGTCTAGGAACTAATTCCCAAGTATTATTCTTTTCAATTTGCTTAAGCTCTTCATTTATGGCCTTGACCCAGCATTCATCTTTGCATGCTTCATGTACATTTTGTAGTTCGATGGAGGAAAGTAATGCTAGATAGCTTGAAGCTTCTATAATAGTTCGTCTTGTCTGTACACCTACCTCTTTCTATTCCAAAATTTGAGTCTCTGGATGATTTTTCTAAACATATCTGGATGGAATCTTTTCTTCTACCATTATCTTCTCTTCTGGTGCTTCATTGGTTTCTTCTTCTTCAGCATTATTCTGATTTGATGTGGAAGGATAATCTTCATCTTCTTCCCACTCTTCAGGTTTTACCTACTTTGAATTTTCTCTTGCTTCATCAACCACAACATCAATACTTTCAACAATTTCCCCTAGTATTTTATTATAACACTTGTATCCTTTACTTCGAGAAGAGTAACCAAGGAGAATGCCTTCATCTGCCTTAGGTTCAAACTTGCCAAGCTTTTCATCAGTCCTTTTGATGTAACATTTACTTCCAAAAACTTTGAAGTATTTTACAGTAGGAGTCTTACCATACCAAAGTCCATGAGGAGTTTGAGTGTTGTTTACCTGAACATTTGTTTTGTTGAGAATAGTGACGGCAGTAAATGCAGCTTCACCCTAGAAAGTTGTAGGAGTTCCAGACTCATCTAGCAAAGCACGAGCCATTTTTCAAACATTTATGTTCATCCTTTCTACCACTCCATTTTGCTGAGGAGTCCTTGTGGTAGAGAACTCCCTTCTTATTCCATGTTCTTTAGAAAAATCAAAAAATTCATCCGAGGTAAATTCCCTTCCTCGATCAGACCCGAGGCATTTGATTTTGATATTTGATTCATTTTCAACCAAAGCTTTGAAGGCTTTGAAATTTTCAAATTATTCATCTTTATGCTTTAGAATTCCTATCCAACACATTCTTGAAAAGTCATCAATGAACAATATAAAATATTCTTCTCCATGAGGTGACTTTTTCCTTGATGGACCACATAAATTAGTATGGACCAGTTCAAGTGGCTTGCTAGCTGATCCTTCCTTCTCAGGGAAATGTGTTCTAGTTTTCTTACCAAATTGACATGATTTTCATATTGTATTTTCTGGAATTCTGATGCTAGGAAGATCGTGAACAACCTGGAATTTGCATGCTTTCCTTATCTGAGAGAAACTTAGATGCCCCAATAATCTATGCCATAGCTAGTGTTCATCTTTTGCTTAGATAGCACTGTTGTTGTACTCCCTTGTGTATGTATAAATTATTTGGAGTTCTTATGCCTTTGATCATTGTTTATCCTGTATCAAGCTCACGAACAACACATCCATTTGATCGAAATACTACCTCATTTCCTTGAGCACACATTTGACGAACAATCAAAATATTATGCTTTAAAACATCAACATATATAACATTTCTAGCTTTGACCTTTTCTTGTAAGAGAATAGAGCCTTTACCTTTTATGACTGCAGGGTTGTCATTTCCAAATGAGACCCTCCTTTCCTTTTCTAAGGAACTATATGAATGAAGTTTTTCTTTATCACCTGCCATGTCTTTTGAGCATCCACTGCTGATGTATCATTGATTTTCTTGTCCTTCTGCATATAAGGCTATACCACATCTTTCGGTTTGTGGTTTTGTCTTTTTCCATGTTTTGGGAACCAATGAGGCTTGCTCCTTTTGAGGTGTTTGCCGAAATTTACTCCTGCATTCAGAGTCTTTATGACCAAATTTGTTACAAATAGAGAATTCTATTTCATTTTCAAGAGAAGAAAAGTTATTGTAGGTCCTCTTCATGATCTCAGTCACATTCCTTTGATTTCATGCTTCTCTAGTCATGATGGTCTTGTAAGCAACACATTGAGTAGTTTTGTGTCCAAAGTTATGACATGAAAACATTAGCTTTTAAAGAAATTCCCATGATTATCAAATCTACTAACCTGATGATTGTAGTTTCCATTGAAATTCATTCTTGAAGCAAATTGAGAATGGTTTACCTGAGGTTGGTTATGACTTCTATTCATCCTTGAAGTAGATTGAACTTGATTTACCTGGTGATCTGCTTTAAGCCTCTATTGATGATTGTCAACCTGTTCACTTCTCCTTGCTGCATCAAGATAGCTTTTGGAGGTTGATGGCTTCTATGCTTGAGATGTTTCTTCAGTATATCCAAGACCTGTCTTTACCAGAGGAGAACACAGCAGTTTGATAATTTCATCTAAGTTTTTGATCCTTTAGCAAACCTAAGATTGAGAGCTTTTGTTTTCTCAATTTCTTTTCTTATGCCCACAATTTCACATTCTAACTTTTCATTGTGTTTTTCCCTTTCAGCAAGTTGGAATGTGAGAGTATTTATAATCATACTCTTTTCTTCTAGATAGATTTTAAGTTTAGAAATTTCTTCATAGAGATCATCTTCATCTAAAGCATCCAAGAAACCATCATCTTCAAAAGCCATCAAAAGCCTATAATCATTATTATTTTCATCTTCATCACTATTTGATAAGCCATAACTATCTTCATGCGTATAGTAGCTCTTCTTATTTACACTTTTTTTTCTATTCCATTTTGTTTATTCCTTACCTTTATCAAGCTTATCTTTGTGAGGACATTTGGCAGCATAATGATCTACTCTTCCACAAGAAAAACATTTGAAAGGTAGTTTACCTCTGAATCTTCCATAACTCCATTGATGGTTCTTGACAAAGTTTGTTTCTTCCTCTCCTTCTGATGTATGTCTTGACTCATTGAGTTCTCCTTTTCTTGAAGCTTTGAATGCGGATTTTCTCATATTTGATGGAACCCCTTTTTTTATTTCGAAAGAAGATAGGATTTCGTGCAGCTGTGACATAGTAATAATCTGAAGATCCTGCTTCTCTTCTATGGCAGAAACTTTTGATTTAAACTTAGAAGACAAGGATCTTAGAAAATTTTCAACTAAAGTAACTTATTTTATCTCTTCACCCAAGTTTTTCATGAAATTAACAATCTCATCTATACATAAGAAATAATTAGCTACACTTTCATCATTGTGCATTCAGAGAGTTTCATATTGAATTCTGAGAGATTGTAGTTTTGCACGTTTTACCTAATTGTCTCCTTCATAGCTTAGAATGATCTTGTCCCATATTTCTTTGGCGGTTTTGAGCTGCATAATGTTGATGAATTCTGATTGTGACAGACTCGCCAATAGAGTATTGATATCCTTTGCATTTGTTTCATACTTATTTTTACTTGAGGTATCTATAGGAGTTGCTGATGGAAATGTGTATCATCCTTCCACGATATCCCAAACTTCTGTTGCAAGAGATTGAAGATAGGTTGTGGTTCTTACCTTCCAATAGATGAAGTTGCTCCTATCAAAGATTGGTGGCCTGATGGATGCCTCTCTTTCCTAGTTGCTCATGATGATAGATCTTCCTTCAAGCAATCAAGCTTCTTATGAACGACCTGCTCTGATACCAATTATTGGAAATAATATTGGGGGGGTGAATCAGTATTAGCAACTTAACAATATTTCATTTCCGTAAACAGATTTATATATACTACTTCTATTAATGAAACTTGCATATATACGTAACTATGTTTAGAGAAATGAGCGTATACCTTGTAAAACTATTATTTAGTCTGTTGATATTTAATCTGAGTATCAAAACCATATAAGCAGTAACAGGTACAATAAAAATAGAGCAGACAATCACACACAAGAACACAATATATAAGGTGGAAACCCAATGTGGGTGAAAACCACCTGCTGCAATTCGTCTCTATCTTATTTTAATAAGAAACTTCTTTTTACAATATTTATATACTGGTGCAGTCTTATACCAGTATGCGCTTCTACCTGCAAAAGGTTACAACCTTCTCTCATTCTCCAGCTTCTCCTAGAAGGGAACTACAACCCCCTTAGCTCTTGTACTAGTTGATGTACTAGTATGTAGGTGCTGACCTATAGAAGGCTAAAACCTTCTCTTTTCTTCTAGTGACCACATTTCATAAAGTTTTAGACTCGATCCATCAATAGCATCAATCAAACATCAAAATATATCTGCATCAATCAATCTCCCTTTTCACTAACCAAAACAGAATCAAACAATCACTTCTTTGAATGTTGTAACCAAAATATAGTAACAGTACTAGAACCCAAACTAGAACCCAGAACACTGTAATCAATAAACAGAAGTAGCTAAAACATATTTTATGAGATGTACACTACTTCGATGTGTCAAAGTTGCATGCATACGCTGCTATATGAAGGAAAACCTGCATATATGTTATTTTGACTTGCTGATCTAGTGTGTATATGCACCTTTGCTATACTGAACCTATGTACAGATCTGTAAAGGATGCTTTACCCTTTTTAACTATATAGACATCAGTTATACCCAAATCATCAGATTTACAGATCAAGATATGCACCAATTATAAGAGATCAAAACCACACAAATATACTTCTCTTCGAGCCTTAAGATATTGACCCATCAATAGAAGTTATCCTTCTTCAAGTGCTCAGGTTGCACCTTGATTTAGATCCAGCTATGCTCCATAACCCGATGACCAGTATTCTAGATCTAGCTCTTCATAAGATATTCAATACTTGAGTGCATTTTACCTAATGATCTCGTCCTCCTTTTATAGTCTTAGGTCTTACTCAATACCATGGTCCAAAACCACTTAGAAGCAATACCTTGTACCAAATACCTAGGGTCAATACTTTGATCAAGGTACCTTGGATCAATACCATGGGTAAAAATACCAGGGACCATATACTACAGAACAAAACCAAGTTTTCAACATGTACGCGCCTTTCCTTGTGTGAAAGTGTGTGTATACTCATACGGGCCTTTTGGTCAATGAACCCGCTTGTATACGCGGCTTGGTCAAGGGGATCTTACGTATATCTCTTTTTCCTTCATTCTGAGAGCCTGAAACGTGATCTGTCATTTGAGTGAGTTTCCATCAAGGACAACATCTGTGTCATAGCACAAACCTCTGTCATAATGCCAATATAAACAGGGGGTTGGGGAAGAAATCCTATCAAGGAAGGAAGATGGTCAAGTCTTCACCAATTGTCCACATGATTTTTAGGTTGAGGTTCTATCAATGCCAAAGTCCAAGGAGATGAAAGAAGAAATACCAAGAGTCCAAGAGGACACCTCAAGAATTAGGAATGACTTTAAGAGAATCTTTGTCCCTCAAATGGACGATCAGGAAAATGGTAAGCATTTACATGCAGTTTCTTTACATGAAAATGCTGATTTAATCTCTTTTGCAGCCTTTGGGAAGCATAGCAAAGGCATACGAGCAATGCTCTTATCCAAGATGGGTTACAAGGGAGGATGCCTTGGACTGAACAATCAGGGCATTATCCATCCAATTGAGGAAAAGGAGAGAATTTGATATGAAGGTTTGGGCTATGTTGAAAAGAAAGAATGGCATTCCAACAATAGCTCTTGGGTATCTTGTTCATTTCATCATAAGAGAGGACATGAGGAGGAAAATTTTTGGGATTTGCATCCGAAATTGGTACTAGTTTAGTTTCTAAAGAAAAAGGAGGACACGAAATGTAAGACTTCTCCAAAGAGGGATGACCAAGTGGAACAAGAGCCTAATACAAGTTCTTCTCACCATTTAAGTTCTCCTCATGAGGCTCATAAGCCAAAGGACAACCATAAGAGGCATAAGTGTCCCAATTATTCAAAGGCTTTTGATGATTACAAACAACAGGATGATTGGAATAACATGTTGTGGAATGCTTTTACGTGCACGATTTTTCATGCACCTAACCATTGTATAGTTAAGTGCCACAAAATGAAAGAATTAGTCAAGAAGATGAATATGTCAATTAGAATTGAGACCAAGAAGGGAAATTCTCATCTAAGTTTAAATACATTTGTCCCAAGAAAAGCTCACAAAAATGTTTTCACTCATTGTAACATAAGTCGGTATTGGATTGAAAAGTGTTGGAAGTTGTATCCACATCTTCATCCAAAGAAGGACAAACAGGTAATGGAATCACCTAAGAAGGATAAGGTAGAGGAATGTGCAAGGCATAACATAACCATTCCAGAAGAAGGTCTACAAGGAAGTGAACTGCAGAAAGAAAATTCTCTAGCATGGTGGGGTAAGAAATGGTTGGTAATATTTTTCTAATTAAATACTGCATTTATTTTGTATATCACTTGTTGCATGTCTCCGCAGCTGGGCATTTTGTAAAAGTGATGTTTGTGAATAAATCACTTACATACAACAATGCTTTTTTTGGCATCGTTATGCTATTTTGGCTTCATGATGAGTCAATTTGTATCGGAATTTGGAGGCCAATTTTTTTTTATATTGTAAGATGCATGTCCATTTGTGGACATTTTAGTATTCATCCTAAACTTTGGGATGAGTAGGTGCAACACGTTTAGTATGTTACAAATGTGCCAAGCACTCATTTATACAAGTATTTCCATGTGAAGCTTCTTTGGATTATTTGTCAAAGTCTTTTTGGATTTTATCCTTGGTAAAGATTTTGCAGAAGATCACCATTCGATTTCATTCTTGGGGAGGATGTTGCTACTGATGGCCATAGTGACATAGAAAAAGCCAAGAAGTTCATTGAGCAAATCAGTTTGGTACATCAAACAGTTCAAGATCAGCTTGAAATGTTCCAACTCAAATGGATCAAGATTGGAAAGGTGAGGGAACTATACCCTCAACTATTGAACTACTGAAAGTGATATTTTGGGGTCCAAAAGCTGCCAATGGGGAGGACTGATCTAGAGCTCAAAAATTTGCTCAAATTTTAAATTTGTCAGATCAGTATCGAACTTGAATGACCCTGTATTGCTCGTTGTCCTGAATCTAGCGCAATGCATTTCACATGAAACACACATAGTATGCTCCCGAAAGTGAGTTATGTTTGTTTTTTAAAACATGCAATTTTTTGCAAAAAAATGACAGTCCAGTTAGTAGTCTATACTATTGATGTGGCGCTGGCTAGGCATTCTTACATGGCAAGGTGAATGTGCATTGACTATTTTCCTCTGATGAATTAGGTGTTTCCAAGTGGCACAATTTCAATGGCACTGACGTGGCATGATATGGTTGGTCGGTTGTTGGCCAACCACAGGCTGCCATGTGGCCCATCCAGGGGCCAACAAGTGGCAGCTCGAGGGCCACCAAAATTTTGGTAATGTTGGAATTACACCACTGAGGATCGACATATGGGCCTCAACCCAAGAAACTAAGCCATTAACCATTGCAGCAAACATGTTTCTTGTTTAAACATTGGCAAAGAAATTTATTTTAAATTAATGTGTTGGCACATATGGCATGGGGGTTGGGCGAGGGCCTAGCCCCTGGTCACCCCATCACTATTGGATGATGGGTAGGGGGGTTAGGAGCTAGATCCTAGCCTACCCCTGAAGTGGTAACTGCCACCGAAACCTTCACTTGTGAGCACCATAACCACGTGGTTATCATAACTCCCGCCCCATGGCTATAGCCACCAAACTGAAACCACTAGCGGTAATACGGTGCCCATATGCACGCTTCAACCACCACTCAGCAAGCTGTCTGCCCAACCATCCCACCTCTAAAACCACTAGCCTAACATTCGTCTTAACTTCCACCATCTGAGCAGGAATCTTGACTACCGAGCACAAACCAACGAGTGGAAAAGGGTCAAGGAGCCATCCCCAGGATGTCTGGCGATCATCTAGCCATAATTTACAAACTTAAGGCCATGGAGGTCATTTAAATGCTCTAACAATTTTTCCCATAGTTTGGCAGAATCAGCGCTCTATGAGCGGATTTTGGGGCGAAATTGCAGGACCAGTGCCATATTTAGGGGAATTGGTAGAGCGAATAGTGCAAGAGTTAGGGAAGCTCATATCTTCTTCAATTTTTCATCTTTTTAGGAGTAGGAAGATGCTAGACATGAATTTTTGGGTCTTATGAAGCCAATGGAATAGGTTTTAGAGCCATTGGAGTACTTCTGAAGAGACCTTTTACATGTTTAAGTCTATGGGCACTAGGATCAATTAGCAGGTTGAATCAGTTTTTGATGGATTTTGAGAATGGATAGGACCTTGTAGGGGTTTTCTAACTTTCATATGTTTTTTGGAGCAGCTAATATATCTATGGTATAGCTCATGTTTCTCTTTTCTCATTATGTCTTTCAGGAAAGTTATCTTTTAGTACTTCAAGTGAATTGTTGTATTGTTTATGCTCATTATCAGATGGAGTATGGGGTCTTGATTTGAGGACCTTTTTCTTGTTTATTGTTTTATAAATAATTATAGGTTGTCATGTTTTTAGAGTGAGATTTCCTTGTAGGAGAATGTTTCCTTGAAGGATAAACTAGCCACTCTTTTGGTCAGCACACTTTATGTACTCTTTATTGCTGAAGTATTTTGAGCATAATGAGATTGGGTGAAGCCTTTAGAAGTTGGACCAAGGAGACATAGCCCAGGAGGGGTGAACTCCTTTATCAATTTCTGAGTGTATTAATATCATTCTATTGTTCAGTGTTTTTTTAATTCATGTTTTAAGCTCTGAGCTACTTATAAAGACATAAAAACTCATGTAAAACTTGCAATTTACCTCATAATCCTCAAACACTCTGTTTACTATTCTAAAATGGAATTTAGCACAACAAATACTAACTTTCCCATTCAGATCATTATGTTTGAGTCCTTCCATGTACAAAACTTTTTTTTAATTAATTCCTTCCATTTTCAAGGCTTAGAGTACCTCTACCAATGATTCTTATGTTAGAATTATGGTTACGCTGAGAGTGGGGGGGTGAATCATTGTACTGACCAATTTAATGATTTAAAGAATTTCACAATTGATCATAACTAAAAGAATAACATTTCATCAAATATCTCATCAACAGATAAGAACACTATATGTACATGGAAACCCTTGTAGGACAAAACCACAAATATTTTATCCTATTCAATCTTTAATTACATCAATTTGCAGGCACCAACCCTCAAAATATTTTTGCAAGAACCAACTTGTTGGAGGAACTAATATGAAGAGTTATGCAAGCACCAAATTGATATAGGCTTCAACCTAATGCATGCCCTGGCCTATGAAATCTACAAGAAACAACTTTCTATAGGCTCCAACCTGATTGAGGCACCAACCTCTAAAATGTGCAAGCACCAACCTGTTGTAGGCTCCAACATAATTGAAGCAAAACCTTCTAAAATATGCATGCAATAACTTGCTATAGGTTCCAACCTTATTTAGGAACAAACCTCTGATAGAGGTACCCACCTCCTTCACCAAAACATAGTGGACCACTTTTCAAAATCTTTCAAACTAAATCCACAAGCTTAAGACACAATAAATGCTTGTTACAAATCTAATCATAGCAATGTTGTCTCAACATGTTCTTCAATCATTTATAGTAACATCTCCTTCATTTCCTGTATCGAGACTAAACTTGTTCATAAGGCCCAAAACATTTTGACAATAACAAAATAGATATAATCTCTTTCCATTAAAACCTTGTCTTCGTGAATTTTCATGTCCCACTTTCAAATTACAAAAAAAAAAATCCAATTGCCTCTTTTCAAAAATCAATTTGGGCCTCAAAATGGCCCGTAAAACATTATAAAAATTAATAGTTCAAAAAAATTCACCATTCCAATCAGTGGTCTATAGAATGTAATTTATAAGTGTCATTCAAAAGAATAGACCTTGTGATTATAAGAAAAGGTTTGATAGAATGCAATTCAAAAACCAAAAAAAAAAATGGTGAGTTCGACAGGATTTGAATCCATGACCACCCGCAACTCAATTAGACTAAGTCGCAACTCTGTTGTCGTGTTTCTTTTTTATGCCATCCAACGAAAAAAAAAATATTGTGAATTAAACAATAGGTTGAAATCACAACTGAAACCAAGTATCAAATCCAAGATTTTCCCTATCAAAAGAGTGTTGTTCAACGTGAGGTGTCTCAAAGTGTAATGATGCCATCGATAAGCCAAGACTCAACCTCCCAATAGAGTGCCAAACAACATGTTGTATCCCAGATGGTAGGCACACCAATAATAAGCTAAGACTTGACCTCATAATTTTATGTCTGAGAAATAACCATGCCACTGATAAGCCAATACTCAACCTCATAATATATTTCCAACACATTATGTCTCAGATGGTAATGATGCCACTAATTATATGAGATTCAACCCTACAATAAAGCGTCATAGTACATGTTAATTTTCAAACCAAAAAATCATGCGAACAATAAGTTGAAACTTTGACCTTGTGATCCCTCCTACCTAAAACTATAATGCCTCACTCTAACTGTGAGGCCACACCTAATTTTTGTTTCATGATGATGTTTTAATCCCACATCCATGCCATCACATTTCACTCATATATATACAAATGCGGATGCTAAAGTGTTCGATGTTGATTTATATAGGTTAGGCATTCAAACTTACATATGACTAGTTTTTATACTTAGGTCATGACCAAGGTAGCCATTGGGCTCACCCTTTTCCTCAATAATACCATGATATGTGACTTGGTCTTTAGGGGTCCATAGTCAATCGTATGTTGATGTTATCCCGATTCCATCATGCCATGTGGTTCTCTTTGAGAGGTGCCATGTTTCACCATATTTGGATTGATTAACCATCCAAAAATTCTAACTATACATGCCACATGGAACCCTATCATATTGTCATGTCATATATCATAATACCATGTGATCATCCATGTGTACTTATGCATTAGTTTCATGCTACCACTTGTCTCCAATATTTTACTACCACCTATGACCAATCTGGTGCCTCCACTTGTGCATCGATGTTGGAGGGATACATCATCACTTTCTTGCATTAGAGAGTCCGCTTTGCATTAAATTAAGGGGTCCACCTAGCACCTACCACATGTCAACATTTCAATGGATAGAGGAGACCCACATGGTAGAGGTAGAAGGGAAAAGTGGGGCAATGCGACCTCCATTTACTATTGTGCAAATCTATGCATAATCCATCATTCGTTAGCCATGATACATCAATAACCATTAGATCCAACCAGAGTTGCATGAAAGTTAACCTATTAAATAATTCACATGTTTGGATGCCAATGGCCACTGATTTCTCACAAATGCATGGATCTTCCCTAAATATGCATAGAGATTAACAAATTTGGTTTTTTCATTTCCATTTCAACAATGTCATTTTCAAAGTGG
This sequence comes from Pinus taeda, assembly GCA_000404065.3. Lineage (NCBI taxonomy): Eukaryota > Viridiplantae > Streptophyta > Pinopsida > Pinales > Pinaceae > Pinus > Pinus taeda. The sequence goes on from APFE031702322.1 coordinate 38,298, forward strand.
CATATCTTCTCATTGAGAGGAGTTTGACCAAGTGTAGTATATTTTTGGAAATCCCTCGGAGAGGACTAGCCAAAGAGACCATTTGCATACTCATTTGATCATCATTACTTCATCAAATTCTCAATAATGTTCAATCCATCATTCCAACTTATTTTCTCATTCTAGAGGAGTTAGACCAAGCGTATTATATCATTGGAAAGCCCTTGGAGAGGAATATCAAACCAGACCATCTGCACACTCATTTATTTTAATAAAAATCAATAAATAACCGATAATATTCAGGAAATCATACCTCCATAGACATCACTAGTCTGTCAAAAACTCATCAATGATATTACAAGGAATCATACCTCTTGTGACATCAATGGCATGACATTGGTTGTCATCAATGACAACATTAATCCCGACAATGTCCTTTCTTTGACATCAAAGACATTGTACCTCATTTGAGATCAATGACATGACATTGGTTATCATGAATGACAACACTAAGCCTAAAAGCTTGTAGATCCATTGTCTCCAAATGACACATTTCCTCCTTTTTCTTCTTTTAGAGTAATAAATTTCTCTTTATCTTCGGTCATGTGTCTAGATAACTTGCTATCAAAATACTAGTAAATTTGATGTTTTTTAGCATACATATCTAGTCCACATTTTCTATTAGTAGGTCTTCCAAATTTCTCTTCCAATACCCTCCTTGATTTTGTAGGAAAATTGCGTGCCATATGTCCAAAATTGGTGCATCCATAACACTCTGTACTATACTTCGAAGAAAATGAATTATGAATTTTGTTATTGAAACCCTTAGTATCTTTGATTTTGTTGTCTATAATATTACTCCTAGGGGTTTGGTGAGAACATATATCATAATAATTATGAGCTCTACATTGTGTGGTTTGATGCCAAAATTTTTTGTATAAGAAACAGTGACCAAAAAAAATAGTTTGACATTTGGTTGTGTATGATTTCCTTAATGGAACAATTCTTCTGGAGTTGATCTTATCTGTAGAAGATTGTTGTTCCTTTTCCCTAATTGTATTCTTGCCTACATTGCAAGTTGGCTTCTTGAGAGAATTAACATATATTTTTGGTGCAGCAGTGTTTCCATAATCTTATTGACTTTCGTCCTTACTCTTGGTGAGATTGGAGCTTTTAGGTCTTTCTTCAACTTCCTTGCCTAGTGACATGGTGTTTGCATCTTATTTTTATGAAGTCTCACACATATAACCAAGAATGGTCTTGTCATATGGCTATATTTGACTGCTAAGAATAACATCTAAGGTTTGAGATCTTTTCATGTTTTTGTTGAGCTTGTCTAGTTCTTTCATTATTGAGACAATTTTTGCTTCAATATTTTCAAAATTTTCTTCCTTTTCTTTTATCCAACTATTCAACACTTCATACATTCTTTTCTCTTCCTCTTTTTTAGTCCTAATGAGTATTATTTCCTTTGATATACTTTTTTTCTTCTTCTCTAGGTTATCGATCTCTTCTACTATGTTGATAAGTTCTAATTCAAGATCCACTATGCGTTCAACAAATTCTTATGTTTTTTTCTTTTTTCTCCTCTGATTTCTCTATGTTGTATTCTTCATTTATGGCTAAAAATAGAATCTTTATTATATCGTCATCAAAATCATATTCTTCTTCTTTGTAAGATCATTAAGCTCTTTGGAATAGAGGGTTTCCTTTTTCAAAGACTTTCCTTTGATGACCCTTTTTCGGGTTCATCCCCATAATCATTCTGCTGCCTAAGGGGACACTTTGTATTCAAAAATTCTATATTACCACAATTAAAACATATGAGATGTAGCTTTAATTTAAATTGGTATCTTTTCTTTATTTTTTTACTAGTTGATCCATTTTTGTATAATATTCATCACTATAACAGTCACCATACTTTCATTTTTATTGACTTACTAGATGCTCTAAATGTTTCTTTCATATGTGATGAGTTTCCCATCCTCATTTTGTGTGCAATGGGAATTTCGTGAATCTCATCCAAGTTTATATTCTCTAAATCCTTTGAGTATTCTCTAGAAAAGATTTGGAATCAAGACGTAGAGGAAGAGACCTAAAAAAAATTGAACAATTGTTATTTCATGAAAATTTTCACCAAGTCCTTTTAAAGAATTAACCACTTCATATACTTAAAGAATATAAGGTGGAACATATTCTTCATCCCTCATTTTAAAGATTTTAAGTTCTCTATGGAAATTATGAAGATTTCCCTTCTTTTATTTTTCATCTCCTTCATAGTTGCTAACAACCTTGTACCACACCTCTTTAGCTTATTCACACTTCATAACTTTAAAAAATCCACTTAGAATGGAGTTCATATATTTTACATTGAAGACACGAGCCTTTCTGCCATATTGATCAGTTGGAGGAGAAGTTGGGACTTTATATCCATCTGTAATAGACTTCAAAACTTTAATGGTCCAAGAGATATCAAATGGGTTCTCATTCTTATCTTTTGAAAGGAAAAGTTTGTTCTATCAAAGAAATGAAATTTGAGTAATGATTCCTGGCTAGCCATGGCCCTTGTGAGATCTTCCTCTAGTTGTCATATATATTTTGAAGAAACCTACTCTGGTAACAATTGCTGGAAATACTGAGGGAGGGGCGAATTATTTTTTTGTCACTTTCAACAAATATTCACTTTATTATTCTTAAAATTTAGATTTGATCAAATCAATCATCAACCCTAAGCATGATCAAATAGATTGAAAATGAAAATATGGATTTGAACAAGAAGAAACTAAATAATTCTCAAACAGTGTCCAATTTATTAAAATAACTTGTGAGGACACCAATCCTCTATAAGAACCAACTTAAAAAGTAGGAGGCTCCTGCTTGTCAGGAAGACAAAGATTCCAATCCTTAGTAAGCACCAACTTTTAATTATTTTATTGCTCAAGAGACAGTATTTAGGATTAGAATTTTTCTAAAACAAGGTTTGCCCTCTTGGTAGCTCACAACAAACTCAAAATACAATTTGGCTTCATAAGGACTGCAACTCAATCTTCAATTAGGATGGAAACTCAACGTTAAATATGTCTAGCAGAGCTCAATCCAACAAGCCCCGAACTCGATCTCCATATAACAGAAATTTCCCTTATTAGGCCTCAAACTAAATAGAAACCCTTCCCAAAAATTATACTATTAGGTATCTATAATAATAATATATTCCATGATTGTTATTGTCAGTGTATCCCCTGTATTGTTATCGTTGTGCCCATGTGGTCCCCATATTGTTATTATTATGCCTCATAGAAGCCCACTATTATTATTGTTGTGCCCTTACATTATTATTGTTATGTCGGCTTTGATTATATTATGACCCCTTACACTCCTATATATAGAAAGGAGGTTTTATCATTTGAATCACCTGAGAATTTTTCATTTATGTAATGTAAAGGAGGTTTCCCCCTTTAATATTATAATTTTTAAGTCATCGATCTATCTATTTGTGAGATGGTTGCATAACATTTGGTATCAGAGCTTTGGATTCTAGGGTTTAGCTTCTTCGAACGGGTCATCTTGGCATTTTCACTATAGATTTTTTTCTATGAGGCTTCAAAAGCTAAAAAAAATGTACCACACGAAGCTTCAATCTCAAAGAACATTTTGTAAAAACTTAGATCTTGCTTATCTATATTTTCGGATATATTCTTTGAGGAGGTTAGGGTTTTTTTGGGCTCCAGAATTTTGTCTCAAACAGGAGACCTAGGGAAAATTGTCATAACTATTTTTTGACGAGGCTTCAAAAGCTGAGCGTTTTACCACATGGATCTAAAATTGGAAATAACAGCTTCTAAAACATTCATATCTTTGTTCATTATATTTTTGGAGATATCCTCTGAGGAAGATAGGGTTTTTGTGGGCTCCATAATTCTGTCTCAAACAGGTGACCTAGGGAAAATCAACATAACTTTCGTTTTAGGAATCCGATTTTAATTATGTAAAAAGTGCCAAAATTTGCATGGCTTGTAGCATTTTCTGTAGAAATTTCAAATTCAAAGGTTCAATTAGTGATATGTGGCATCTTGTAGAATTGCACTCTAATAAACTAGTCCATAATCATGTCATCGTAGGAGATTTGGCATAACACTTTCTTGAAGAATCCAATCTCAATAATGCTTGTGGGGTTGGAAAGAATATGTAGAGGGATACCATAGGACAAAATTCTAGGCCTTGGAGATATGAAATTACAGAGATACAATAGATTCAATATCGATCTCCTACAAAGAGAAGAAAAATGTGTGTATTTGCATTTTAAATTACATAACTTTTGGTTGACAAATCAGCTTGAAGTGATTCAAAGGGCATAGTGAAGCATAGATATCATTATTTGATTTAAAAGTTCCTCAACACAAGAAATTGGAAACACCTAGTAAGAAACCATAAAGCTCTACTATGATGCATGAATAAGAGGAAGAAATGCAACATGATATATCAAAATTACGAGACCAAGTGCAACAAATTTCTCTCTCGCAAAGAGTAACCAAAGATTAAATGGAAGTTGATATGGATGGTTTGAAGAGTGGTTTAAAATCATACATTAAAGGTTTGTAGGATGGATTAAAAAATGGAAAGTTTGAAGGATGGTTTAAAAGCATACATGGAAGGTTTGAAGGAAGGTTTGACAAAGTTGCTGCAAGAAATGCTTCCTAATGGTGAAAAGATATTAGATGAAACTCATGATGAGAAAAAAATAAATGTTAATCATGATTTCATAGAATGTAATATTGGATTAAATACCCACCATATTCCAAATATTGATAGGAGGAAATTTGATGGTAAGGATCTAGTAACATGGATACTACAGATGGAGCAATATTTTGATCTCCATAATGTGCAACAAACACAAAAGGTATGCATTACAACTTTATATTTAGAACCCAAACTATTTTTATGGTATCAATGAATTTTTTCTCATAAACCACTTGTCACTTGGTCAATTTTTATGGAGGAAGTGATAACACATTATGAGTATACAAAGAGAAACACCTTATTCAACCAATTGATAAATCTCAAACAAAAAGGTTCAATGGAAAAGCACATTGAGGATTTCAAACAATTGAATATAAGTGTAAATGATATTACAAAGGAGCATAGTATTGATGTGTTCATAGGTACTTTAAAGGATATCATCCAAGATGAGATTCGCCTTTGGGAACCTGATTCATTGGAGAAGGCATTTAGGTTGGCAAGAAAAATTGAAAGCAAATGGAAACAAGGAAGCCTACCACTCACAACTATAAACATGGAAGTGTTGTTTCTCCTAGCCTTCCATAAGCTACAAGGTTGGCACTACAACAATTGGACTAAAAAAGAGCAAAAGGGATTTGTTACAATTGTGATAGGAAATACACTAAAGGTCATAAGTGTGCTAAGAAGAAATTAATTTACATAAATTATGAAGAGGAGGAAGAAAATGAACAAGACACATCAAAAGAATAGGATATTCACCAGAAACCAACCTCAGAGAAAGAAGAAATGAATCCAACTATATCCTTTAATGCATTGGCAAGAATTACCACTCCTCAAACTCTTAAGATCTAAGGACATATCAAGAAGAAAAAGGTAATAGTGTTGATTGATTTAGGTAGTACCCATAATTTTATTCATTATAAGATAGCCAAGGAATTGAATTTCTTGCTATATCCAACACTAGAATGTCAAATGATGATTGCAAATGGAAGAACCATAAATTTCTCTAGAAAGTGCCATAATATCAAGCTATCCATGGGATACTATGTATTTAATAGTCCAATGCTTTCCATTCCAATGAGTTGTGCTCATGTTGTACTAGGAGTCCAATGGTTACAATCTTTGAGTGTGATAGCTTTTACTTTTCAAGAACGTTTCTTGATTTCTTTTTGGGAAGGAAAGGAATTTGAATTAAGGGGTATTGTAGGGAAACCAAGAAAGATAATCATCTCTAGTGGCATGACAAAGCTTCCAAAGAAATAACAAGGAGGTGTAATTGCACATTTATGTTCACAAGAGGTTCAAACATTGAAATCATCTATTTATCCATATCTCCAAGACATCTTGGAAAATCATTCAGAGGGCCAAGTAGTGGAATATCACATCAAGCATCAATAATAAGTTCTCCAAGTTTTAAAGGATAACCTCACTTTGGAGTAGAATAAGTTTTGATGTGGGTGACAAGGTACTTTCTCGACTACAACCATACAAAAAAATGTTTCTCAAGCACGCTAAGAAGGATAATAAATTATCACCAAGGTATTATTGTCCTTACAAGGTGTTGCAAAAGATTAGTACTATGGCATACAAATTGGATCTTCCCACATCTTCCCGAGTGCACCTAGTTTTCCATGTTTCATGCTTGAAGAAGGTTGTAGCGGACAAGCTCCTAGTTCAAATAATATTTCTAGAACATGACAAGGAAGGAAAAGTCATATTGGAACCTGAAGAAGTCACAGAAACAAGAACTCGACAACCTCAAAATTGATCAATTTGAGAGTATCTCATCAAGTGGAAGAACATACCCACTGAATATTCCACATCGGAGGATGAGAATCGTATGCATAAGCATCCAGAACTACTCAAGCATTGAGGACAACACCTTTTTGAAGGAGAGGGGCATGTTAAGTCCATATTATACTAATTTATTCCCTCACTTTTATTGTCAGTGTAGCTCCCTTATTGTCATTGTTGTGCACATGTAGTCCCCATATTGTTATTATTGTGCCCCACAGAAGCCCGCTATTGTTATTGTTATACCCTTACATTATTATTGTTATGTAAACTCCGATTATATTGTGTCTCCTTAGACTCATATATATAGAAAGGATGTTTTTTCATTTAAATCTTCCAAGAAGTTTTCATTTATGTAATGTAAAGGTGGTTTCCCCCTAAAAGAGGATAATTTTTAAGTCATTGATTTATCTATTTGCGAGTTGGTTGCATAACATATACTAAAAACCCTTACACACAATTCTTCTCCAACTTGGATTCAGTTCTCTTCTTTTTGCTGAATGAGGTATGAACATCAAGCCTACTCCTTTGCTCTCCTAAAACAATATTTGAATTTCTTGAGTGGTGACTAGAAATGCTCCTTCTTATGTCTATTTGTAGAGCATTTATAGTCTACACTAGCCCGACATGTCAACTAGTTGGGCCAAATTGTCCACTAGTAGTGCTAACTTTGTGCAACTAGAAGAATGTGTAATGAATATTCAAAAACTAATTTATTTTCAACCATAAGGGGTTATAGTGAGTTCCATATATCATTTGAAAGGATCCATAATATGATTTCCAACCATATATATTATCATTCAATTTGAGATAGATTACTAGATAAAAGATACATTCAAAGATAGTGTGTCTAAACAGGGCATCAAAAATACAAAAACAATAATTCCATAAGGTGTGTCATATATCATTAGAAATGTTTCAAAATATGCTATTTGACTATGTATCTTTTTCTTTAAATTGGATAATTTTGACATCAATAATATTTTTTTTCAAAAAGGATGAAAAACATTTTCTCTATTTCAAAAAGATCATGATCCTTATCTTGATACTCTTCCAATAGTCCCTTCTGAATGTTTATTATCATTGTAAGTCTCTTTATCTCTTATAACATAGCAAACAACGCACTTGGGAAATCTTTTTTACCTTCAATTCCATCCTCTGCATTTTCCTTCTCTTCCTAGTATCTTTATTTTTTTTATCGACACTTTAACAATTCATGACTAGAAAACTGTCGTTATCATCATTTCCTTCGTATTTTTCATACAGACATCTAGAAGTAAAAATATGTTCATTACGACAACTCTAACAAAGTGGAAGATTACATTTTCCTTTGTTGATTTGTTTTTATATATATTGCACTGCATCTAATTTATTTTTTGATTTCTTGATGCCATGATTAGGAATTCTTCTTAATCATCATCAGATGCATCTTAATAATTATATATTCATGAGATGATGTATTCCTTGGAATATAACCTTTTCTCCTTGATATACCTTTCCTTTTTCTGAAATTTTCCTTCATTTCTATATTTTTTTTAATCATCATTATATTTGGATTTTCCATATTTCAATTTTGAAGCATGGAGACATATTCTACCACACTTCAAATTTTTTACTAGTGGCTTAACTTTATATTTTCCAAATCCTCTTTTTAGCATTCTCATGAATTAAGCTTCTTTCTCATCTAATTTAGGGTTGAAGTGATCATGGTCCTTTTGTACTTTTATTGTATTTAATTATTTGAAGGTTGCTTCCTTTAGTTTAAACTTCTCTTTTCCTATTTTCATCTCATATGCAATGAGTATTCCATGTAGTTCATTCATCTTCAAGTTTTTGAGATGTTCCATTTCTTATATAGATGAAACCTTTGGATTAAACTACAATGGAAGAGATCTCAATACTTACAATTTCCAATTATTCAATCTTTTCACCCAATCATTTAATATTGTTCACAACTTCATCTACTCAAAGGAAAAAAATTGCAATGTTTTCTTCCTCATTCATCCTTAAAACTTCAAATAGTATGAGTTTTAAGTTTACCCCTTCTTACCTTATCATATCCTTCATAAATTATTTGAAGCTTGTACAAAACTTCTTTAGAATATTCATAGTGTCTGATCTTAAAAAAAACTTATTTATCAAGTAAATTCAAAATGGAATATATTTCTTTGGAATTAATTATGTAAACCTTCTTCTCATCTACATATGTCGGAGGAATTTTTGGATGTTTCTAACCTTCTAAGAACCATCTTGACTAGTCATAGTTCCTTTGAGATTTATCTTATAGTGGTTAGACTACTTCTAAACGGGCCCTCTCTAATCTAATTATTGAAA
>APFE031702322.1:57998-74994 GCA_000404065.3 Pinus taeda
TATGAATGAAGAATATCATTCATTATTGGCAAATGATACATGGGATCTTGTTCCTCTTCCAAAGGGACAAAAACTTGTTAGATGAAAATGGGTTTACAGAACCAAGTATGGACCAAATGGAAAAGTTGATAAACATAAAGCTCGTCTTGTCGCTACGGGTTTTTCACAAGTTGAAGGCATTGACTATATTGAAACCTTCTCCCCTGTTGCCAAAATTAACTCTATCCACCTTGTTCTTTCCCTTGTTTCCTCTTTCAAATGGAAAGTCCATCAGATGGATGTTAAATCTGCCTTCTTAGATGGGGACTTGCTTGAAGAAATCTATATGGAACAACCTAATGGCTTTATACAAATAGACTCTAGCCTTGTATGTCGACTTAAGAAATCTCTTTATGGTCTCAAGAAAGCCCCTTGAGCTTGGTATGCCAAAATGGATAACTTTCTTTTAGAAACTGGATTTTTTAGATATCATTCTGAAAATATTGTCTACACCAAGAAAGTGGGCAAGTCCCTTATCATTCTTGTTATTTATGTTGATGATCTTATCCTTACTCGTAGTGATCCCAACCCTATAAACCATGTGAAGTCCAGCCTTAAAAAAGAAGTTTTAAATGACACATTTAGGATGCTTGCATTATTTTCTTGGTCTTTAAGTCTTACAATCCAAGGAAGGTATTTCCCTTTCCTAGTCCAAGTATGCTTGTGATATTCTACGCCATTTTCACATGGAAGATTGTAAGCCAACCCCTTCTCCCTTTCAGTCTGGAGTCAAACTTTCAGTCACTTGTACTTCCCCTGAAGTTGATGTTACCGTATACTGTCAACTTGTAGGAAAACTTTTGTATTTGACCCATACTTGTCCTGACCTTTCCTTTGTTTTTGGCCTTATTGCTTGGTTTATGCAAAACCCACATGAAAGTGATTGGAAAGCAGCTAAAAGCATACTTCATTATGTTCGAGGTACAGTTCAGTTTGGGATTCATTATAGTGCAGAAGCATCTCCTCTATTGGTTGGTTTCACTGATTTCAATTGGGCTGGTGACCCTGATGATTGGAAGTCTACTACAAGTTATGTGTTCACTCTTGGTTCAGGACCTATTACATGGGCTTGCAAGAAACAAAGTGCCATTTCTCTTTCTTCAACAGAAGTAGAGTATTGTGGTGTTGTAGAAGCTAGTAAGGAAGCCTTGTTACTTCATCAGATCCTTTCAGAGTTTGGCTTTTAGCAACAACATTTGACTAGACTTTGGTGTGATACTCAAAGCGACATTCAACTATGCAAATATCCAGTCTAACATCAGGACAACAAACACATTGAATTGCACATGCACTTCATCATAAAGCTTATTCATGATCATGTTCTTGAAGTGCAATATTGTTCATCAAATGATCAAGTTATAGACATATTTACAAAGGCTCTCACAGGGGTGAAGTTTACTAAACTTTGATTTATAGTTGGAGTTCAGGAAGTTGTCACTAAGGGAGGATAGGTTCTAATGCCTCATTCCTTCTCCTGTTGTGTCATATTCGTACATCCTTCAATCCTATCCCAATTTGTTCTTAAAGTGGGGGTGTTAGGATATTCCGACACATAGGAAATAGTTAAGTATAACTTGGTCTAGTGTAGAGTTAGGTAAAGTGTGTTTCTTTACTATGTACTTTTGTAACTTACAATCTGACAGTCATGATACGCTCTAGAAATGAAGTGATTTGATGGTTCATTCTCTCCTCGGTATTACTGACACATGATCCGTGGCTTAACACTCGATTGGTCTATGATCTCTATTTAAAGAGCATGGAGGGTCATTTGTAGGGTGACTGTTCACGAGAGAAGCTTATTTAAATTTTCATTTTTTTATTAATAAATTGCCTGAAGTGGCCACGTTAGCTCACGCCATGGGCTGTTTCCCTCTTTGAGGGTTTTAAGCACGTCAAGAATACTGGTGTATTGATTTGTGATCTGTTTGTGAGCGGTGTCCTTTAGCATTCTGTCTGAGAAACGTACCGTGTAAACTCATACAAGATTCTCATTCTACAACCCATTATGAGGTGTAACTTTGTTCATCTCTCATCAAAGTTGCCCAAATAAAAATTAAAAAAAAAATTAAATAACTATACAAAATATTTAAATAATGTTGCTTAATAAAAAAATTTGCACGTGAAGAAATTGAATCCTTCTCTGCTCATGGTAGGTCCGTATTTAGGATGGATCTATATTGGTTTAACGAATTTCTCAAAACGCTACGTTGTTAAAGGAATTCTTCAATTTGTTATGTTAAATGAGTTTGAAGAGTATATTATGATGTGGTGATGGTGAAATCTTATATCTTTCCAAGTGAATAACAAAAAGAAAATAAAGAACCACCAATAACATTTAGAATGTAAATTAATAAACATAAACCAAAGAAAAAAAAAGTAATTATATTTTTTAAGATTATATAGCTTTAAGATTAATAAGAAAATCAATTAACATATAAAGTTGATTAAGTTATAAATATAAAAAATATGATGTAAATTAATAAACATAAAGGGAAGAAAATAAAAGTAATTATATTTTTTTATATTATATAGCTTTAGATTAATAATAAAATCAATTAACATATAAGTTGATTAAGTTATAAATATAAAAAAAGATGAAACAAATTGAAATAAATAATAGATAGAAACATTTAGTTATAACTTTTAGTTTTAGGTATAACACTAAGAAAAAGAAATAGCATAGGAAATGCATTCCTCGTTCCTTGAATAATTGTTCCTTTTGTGTTATGTTTTGTATAAAGCATTGAATTGGAAGAGTGTTCGTCCAATTAGTGATTAGTGTTCATTATATGTAAATATAATGAACACCTGCCAAGTTGCAACCCTGTAGCTATCCACGTGTGTCTAGCTGACAAGTATATCCACGTGTAGTTATCCACGTGTGTTGATTTGACAGTTGCATCCTTTACATGTAATTACCCATTGAGTACGTGTGTCTCTATTTCTTTTGAGTTGTTTCTAAACTTTTCTATTCACTTTTTATAACAATGTTGTGAGTTATTTTCTTCTTCTTTTTTCTTTCAATTGACATATATCCAATATGTATAAAGATGAAAAATATTTGTATTAAAATATATTTAATTTTTTTCAATTATTCTATATATAAAATTTATATTTTTTATAGTTTTAATTTTAATTTTGATATAAATTAATTTAGTATTTAAAATTTGATCGTGTAGAAGCTTTCTATATTCCAACAAAATTTAATGTTAAAATTCATATAAAATTAATAAAAAGAATATGATCTTACAACATAAAATAAAACTATATAAATATTTAATTATAGAAATTGGAAATTTGGTTTTGATATAATAAATAATAATTTTCTGATATGGAGATTGAATTTTTATTTTATTTTTTTACACAGGTTTATATTATTTTATTTATTAAATTTATATTAAAATAATAAGATTGAAATTGATATTTAAAATAAGTTTTTAAGTATTGTATTGGATTTTTCAAAAGTGAAGAATGCGTGCGCTTAAAATACTAAATGTGAAACGTAAGATAGTTTTTACATTTAATTACTTTTATCTTTCTTTTAAATTGACATAGAATTGTGTTACGTCATATGGAATTGGTATTATTTCATATATATATATATATTATATATAATATTAATAGAGTTGAAGTGAGATTGAAGTGAAATATTATATATAATTATATTATATATAGATATATATATTTATATATTTATATAATTTATAGATATATCTACCTCCTATATATATTAACTACTAAGAATGAGTGTAAAACATTTTTGCATCTCCTCCATAGTGGGTTGGAATATCAACAACAAACAGAGTATTATTTCATATATATATATATATTATGGGTGAGATTGAGAGTGAAATATTTTTACATTTCTTTTACATTGGGTGGTAAAATATATTTTTTTAACTACTAAGAATGAGAGTAAAATATTTTTGCATCTCCTTAATAGTGGGTTGGAATATGAACAATAAACAGAGCAATCAGAGTAGGAATGGAATTATTCATGCTTTATAAAGATCTAATTAAAACTAACTAAACATGTACAATCATTTTTTTTTTCTTTTTATTATAGGGGACATTGTATTTTTTATTTAGATAATATTTTCTTTTTATTTTAAAGGCAATAATGAACCACACCTCGCCCCTCATAGTGGGTTGTACCCCTGGCTGAATAACACATCTTTTATTTTACATATATGTATATGGTTCATATCCTAATATTCATATTTAATCGTTAGTATCAGGTTGGTCTATGTTTTTAGTAGCAAGAATGGCTAGGTACAAATGTCAGTTCTTTGATCCTTTATGCTTTTGGTCTCCATAGTTTTAGACTACTATTCTGGAAAGCAAGAAGAGAATAGTGGAACCACAATAATATTCCAGAAAGCAAGAAGAGAATAGTGGAATTGTAAATTTTCTAGTCAAAAGTAGTTTTTTTTGCTATTAATAGAAATTTACTCATGAATCTACAAACAAGAAAAATTCACACATCACCCTCATAGTGAGTTGCGCAATGCCCTTCTCAGCTGAAAAATATCTTTCCAATATAAATTGGATTTGGTTTTAAAAAATCTTTTTCGAATATGATTGTATGAGGCATTGTCTAACCTTTCTACATTTTTACTTTTTATCAAAATTTGGTGATATAATCGTGGGAAACATTATATGATTCTCATCTCCTTGTACACTTATTTGGACATCCTATTGGGTTTTCCTTCATTTGTCCTTTACAATTTGCATAGTTTTCCTAAAAAAATTCAAAGCATATATATAATATATATAATATATATAATATATAATATATATATATATATATATATATATGTATATATATATATATATATATATACACACACACACAAAGATCAATTTGGTATCATTTTTGGACATATTATAGAAAAACATGTTTAGTAATAGTACTTTTTTGTTAGCCCTTTGTTGGGCAGAATAGCTCAAAGCTCAATTAGGGATCATTTTGTTATGTAAACTATGAGCTTCAAGGTTCAAATCCCCATATTAACCCATGTATGTAGATGGGGCATATGTAGGCACCTTCATCTTAAAGTGGATACTTCATGTAGTTTACAAATAACTTGATTCTTGGAGTCATTACATTGATTTTTGTAATAAGTGGAAAATATGTCAACATGTTCATTCCACTATATCCCTCATGGTTTTGTCAAAATATTCCACACCTCTTGAAAATTTCCAACACACTCCAGATGAACTGAGGACCAAGCATCATCATTTCCATTCTTAACAATTAATATCCTTTTAGGAAAACATGTTGTTCCATCATTATCGATACTTACGCAACATTAAAAGAATGTAAAATTGATGGCACCCACAATTCACAGCAGTGCCAATGTCACCATTATACTCTATCAATATAACAATGGATTCAACCCTTTAACATATTCAACACCAAACAATATAAAATACCCACACCTTTCTTTGTGTTGTTAAATGGAAGATTCTATTTTCCATTTAGCAATCCTAACATAAATCCCATCACATTTATGAAAATTCTATATGGTTGGTGCATCTACAACTTTCTCCAATGATTCCTTGCAAATTGGTATTTCACCATTGTTTGATTCACCAGTTCATCAACAAGACTTGATTAACAATTTCATCCTCTAAACTAGGCAATATGAAGGCAATCCAAATGGAGATTTAAAAACCAAACACGCAGTCCTATTTTCTTTTATCACTTGTTACAAAACGATTTGGTAGTGTTGTTCGCTACAGGATAATTTCACAACACACTGTTAAATTTTTGTACATCAATTTTAGGGAAGGTCAATCAAATAATTCTTTCCATATGGACTTTCACATCCCTGGATGACTCCTCAACCCAATATTCAATTCACCTACCTTCCTTCACCGAAGTTTGCAATGTTATCACGGATTTTCTAATTAGAAAAAGAAACGAATAGTCAAAAAGGATATGACAATGTTCCCAAAATAGGGTTCTCTGAGTCATTGTAACAACACTCAAATTGTAGAAAAATAAAACCATGCATTCACTATGTCAGAACATAGTCGTAACATTCCTTTGTGTCATTTAAAAATGATACAAAAATAACTGCAAGAGGAAAATGGACAAATCACAGAATGATTGAAGCCACAATGTACAAATTTTTAATGTAAATCAATTTAACAAGTTACAAGCTCTCAAAATGACCAGTATTAGGAGGAATAAAAATAGAAATAATAATGGTTTACAAGCATAAGTTGATTTAGTGAAACCACATGGTTTTGATTAATTTAACAATCACACAACATAAAACCCAATTGTTGTTCATTACACCATTCACACCGAAATACCTTCCAGTTCACACAGATTCGAAGGTATAGTCCTGCTTTTCCTTCAGAACTGTATTTACACAGAGAAACAAGAGATCCTCTCTTCTCTTGTATCTACTCTCTTCTCCCTTCTTCTCCTTCCCTTAAGAAAATCCAAACACTCTTTTCTTATTGCTTCCCAAAAAACTAACTATGACAACCAAGAGTCATCAAAAGGTGTATCATTTCCCCTTCTCCACAAAATAAGGGAAACTAAAAACTATATTTACATTGGAAAATAACTTCTCCAACTTATTTAAAGAAAAATCATAACTCATTCCTATCTAAATATTTAAACTTTCGTAAAAGAAAAATTCCCCAACATTACCATGTGCTCATCCCATGACATTGATAATGTCTAGACTTCATCAAGTTTTGTGCTCAGCCTATGCACCTGCATCAGACTCCCAAGGTGAAAAAGATTCATGGTATCCTCACCATGTGTTGATAAAGTGAATCTTCCTCAATCCCAAACTTTATGTTGTATCTAGTCCCTCTCCTTATCATATTGTTGATCTACTGTTTTCTTCTCCATCCTTCTAGGTTTCCACTCTTTATGTTGTAGTCTTCATCCTTTTTTTTTTTTTCAAAAAATTCTCTATCATATTCAATATGTTGTGCTTTATTCTCCTTTTCCCTACAAACCTCTTCTGCTAAGGCTTGTTCAACATCAACTTATGCATTTTCTTTATTTCTACATCCAACCTATCCTCTAGCTGGCACAAACCATTATTCCCTGGCTGAAATTCATTATTTTCCTCCATTGAAACATCAAGATAACAATTGCTTGGAACTACTTTCACCACTCTCTTCATTTTCTACTTGAACTCATCATCATTGTTTTCTCCTTGTTGCTGCATATTTTCATGGGAAACTCAATTTTGTTATCATCTCTTGGACTATTGAAATTCACTATGCTCTCTATCCTTGGATTGTTCAACCAATTTTATAAAAAAATCAATTTAGATGTGATGTTCTCCATGCTTACTCCTCTATAATAATATAGGCTTATTTCAATGATTTTTGTACTTCATCAATGGAAGTATTTCCAAGCCATTTAACTATTCCTTGTATATCTTCATTACTCGCAAACAAAAACCATTTGTTAGTTTTAAAAATATGAGACCCTGAAGTATCTTTTGTTGCCTCCATTATCCTTTCCTCATGCAACACTAGAGCTTCCAAGCTTCCTGCCACATCTTCATATTGTTCATCCACTATAGTAACTTCATCATTAATGTCCACACACATGTGTTCATCAACCTTAGGTTCTTCTTCCATGGATGCATTTTCCCATGGCACATAGTCTTCATCTTGACTATCCTTTATCTTCCTTCCATACTATATAACAATACTTAGTGAGTGTTCCTCCTCTCTAAAAAAAACAAATTAATGCTTTGTCCTCCATCTAGAACATCTACTACATTCATACACCAATTGTTAAAATCAAAATCATCATGGCTTGTATCCTGCATTAGCATCTTCACCACCATACACTAACTGCCCACACAACTTGTGATACTCTTAAAAGCTCTCATCCTAGCATCTTGATCACTATCTTCTTCTACCACATATGGTCCTTGTTTAGGTGTGCAAATTTAAATTACCTCTTTCTCACTTTCTCAAAGCATCCTTAACCAATCTCTGATTAGATGCCTCATCCATCTTCTTTGATTTTGTGCATGCAACTTCTTAGCCAACCATTATACTCTTTTTCCAACATAAAGTCCATTCCTCAATTCTTTATCAATTTTTCCAGCCACTTCTTTGTTTTATCTTGTAGATGCTTCTTTAATTTCGTTAGATCTTCCTTTATCTCAGTAATCTCCTTGTTCTTTTCTTCATCAATCATTTATTTTTTGTCAATTGTCTCGGCCTCATTCCTTCATTGCATATAACCTTTATCTAAATCTATCATATTGTAACCCCCTTCTATAATTTATTCACTTTTACAAGCCCTCTAGAGTAGATGTGAGCTGAGTGCTACTATGAGATGGTCTGACCTCCAAGTTCTAGTGATGGAAGTGGGTCCTACAAATTGAAAACTTATTGACAACTTTCAGGGACTATAGTCCACTCACGAGCCAGGTAACCACTTCAAGTGATCAATTCCTAAGATGGAACCCTTTTTTATTGACCTAACTCCATAATTGCACCCTTGAAACACCCTGCATGTGGTTATGATGTTATAACTACACTCATAAGCCTCCTTCCATGCACTATGACATAAATTTGTGAGTTTAGTGCCAACGATTCTGAGATCTAAGCCACTTTTCCAAGATAGCCTCCAAACCACTGCTTAGAACTGCTTATAACTTTCCATAATCATGATCAAGGTGATAACAATTCCAAACATTCAAACTTGAAGCATTAACTTGACCTAGATTGGATCATACATCTTATCAAACATATGGTAAACAATATATAAGTTACAGGTCATGAATGCATATTTGATCATAAATATTTGAACTTCATATAAGAATAAAAAAGAAGTTATAATGCCCTCTCAAGTAGCTGCAACAAAACTTGTTAGCTCGTGCATTCATTAACCATTCAAATACTTATCAAATAGTTGAACATGATCCATAACTAGAACACATCATAGAAACATGCATATAATAACATATAACTAGAGTATTAACCATAAAAAATCAACCATAAAATAAACATAATAACAAGTACAAGTTCTCATAGATCACAATAGGAAAATATCTCTTATTAGCATAAGAAAAATCCAACCAATTCAAGGGCTTCCATATACTACTTAAATGTAGATTGGGCTGAACCAAATATTTCTTTCAAATAATCAAATTAGTGTCATATTCCAAGCATGAAAGTGGGATCCCATGGGATAAACCAATGCATAACCAAATAGGGAACCCGAAGGTTAAACCACCTCCACCATCAAACTATCGTGATCTTACCTAAACCAATCTCAATATCAAGAAACAAAGCCACACTTGAATGCCTCATAATTCCTTCACTATACCTTAAGGAATTTTCCTATATCCACCCACCTATTGAGGGATTCCCGAAGAAAACCATCCCCACCCCCAACCCTTGGTAATTTTCCTGAGACCACCTCACCTAGTTCCAAAAACCTTTGGTAATCTAAATATCAACCAAAAATGGTTCCCATCACACCACAACTATCCAGGAAATGACAAGGAATGGTTGAAACCACTATCAATCTAGGAAAAATCCATGCAATGACAATAAATGAATCAAATAAACAAATTCATGTACCATGCATTTACAAATCAATTAGGAAATCACACATGCAACTTGTTACCTACAAAATTTTCCAACTGAAGTTGTTGATCCAACCTTCTCCTTGCTTTCCTTCACTTTCCTTTTATTTTCCTTTACTTTTCCTTTCTTTCTTTCTCTCTCCTCTTGAAGTTCTCTATCTCTCTCTAAAATAATCCAAGCCAAAACTAACAAAATTTGAGCAAATGTTGTGAATTGTTTCTTTGATTTCTTTTTATTATTGTTTTCTCATTTTTTGTTCATTTTCCTTCATTTTCCTTTATTTTTCCTCTAACTTCTTTAGCATGCAAATTTGTGTCTCTTCACCTTCCTTTTCTCCTAATTTCCTTTATTTCCATAATTAAATGCAATTTATTTCCTCTTGCATTTGCCAATTTCCATAGCCATAAATAAACCAAAAGCGATTCCCACTATAGTATTTTCCCAGCATTTAACTTGGAATAAGTGTCCCATGACCTTGGTCTTATTTTCCCTTTATTATCCTTTATTACATGAAACTTTAACCTAAGGCTATTACACATATAGGTTATGAATAAACATCTTTTATTTCTTCTCCTTCTCTTGTGAAGTCTACTTGTCCACTTGTGAATTGCAACCAAGACTTTACCTCATGGCAAACTCAGTACCTACTACTAATACCTAGCTAAGCTTCCTCCAAGATAACCTTTTCGTATTTATGATTCCTTCTTTGGAACCTTCTCTTGGAAATTCCACCCACACTCATTGTTGAACTGTCCTTTGATAACTTCTACCTAACAACTACTTGTTGGAAGTTGTCCTTCTTCTGGTTCTCTGTAGTAGAAACTCTTATCCTTCCTCTAGAGCACACTTTCTCCTCAAGTTCATTTTTTTAGGCTATTTCACTTTCACCGGCTTACCTTATCTTTAGAGACCTTTCTTGTCCTCCATCTCTACTACAAGGTTCTTTTCCATCATCATCAAGAACTCCCTTTTTTCTTAGTTACAGTCATGAAATCATCGTCCAAATCTCTGTTTGAAAATTTGTTACGATTGTATCCTCTCTTGATGACACTACCTTTAATTTTTTAGTCTTCAATGTCCCTCGCACTCATAATGCTTATTTTCAAATTTGTTTTCAAATAAAATCTAATATACTTCTCATAAAGTAGATTTTCTTCCATACACTATCATCTTTAGACTTCCATCATACAATCATCAATCTTCAAATTCAATAATAATTAGAAAAAAATAAGTTACCTCAATCATATTTTCAAATTTGATTTTTCTCCCTCTTTTATTCTACTGCAAACTTTGAACTTTACTTACATCCTTTCTTTATGATTTCCATTTTTCAACCATTAATGCAACTGCAATAGGACTTGTAAATTAAAACAATTTACCTCACAGGCTTCCAAATCTATATTGCTACAATTCTGAACTTCACCTCTACTCTCTTCTAAACTCTTTCAGAAAGCTCCATTGTAATATTTTCACAAAACCAACTTCCTAGGAAAATTAGATTCCTATTCGCATCATCTGTTTCAAGATTAGAATCATGTCATAGCTATTTTCATGCAAACTTTTCTTCTTTAAAATAATTTTATTCCTTTGATGGTTTTCAAACTAAATATATTTCTGAATATGTTACCACTTGATGGTACCCACAATTCACATCGGCACCAATGTCACTAATTTACTCAATCCATATAACAATGGATTCGACTCTTTAACATATTCAATGCCAAACAATATAAAATACCTATACCTTTCTCTATGTTGTTAAAAGGGGTATTCTCTTTTCCACTTACAAACCTTAACACAAATCCCAACATAGTTATGTGAATTCTATATGGCTGGCACATCTACAACTTTCTCCAATGATTTCTTCCAAATCAGTATGCCACCATTTGTTGATTCACCAGTTCATCAATAGGTCTTGATTAACAATTTCATCATCTAAACTGGGCAATACGAAGCCAGGTGAAATAGAGATTTAACAATTGAACATGCAATCCTGATTATTTTTTTATCAGTTGATATGAAATGATTTGGTAACATTGTTCACTTTTGGATAATTTCACAACTCACTGTTAAATTTTTGTACAATAATTTCAGGGAAAATGAATCAACTCACTCTTTCTAGATTGAATTTCACATCCCTAACTGACTCCTCAACACAACATACAATTTACCTACCTTCCTTCACTAGAGTTTGCAATGTCATTACAAATTTTCCGATCATAAAAGACAAAACTAGTCAAAAAGGATTTGACAGTGTCCCCGAAATAGGGTGCTATGCTCTCTGTAACAACACTCAAATGTAGAAAGAAACCACTCGTTCACTATTTCATAACACAATTGACACATTTTTTTGTGTGATTTAAAATTGATACAATAAGAACCCCAAAAGGAAAATGGAAAAATCACACACAGTGATTGAAGGCACAATGTACAAATTCTTAATGTAAATCAATTAAACAAGTTATAAGCTCTCAAAATGGCCAATATTAGTAGGAATAAAATTACAAATAATAATGATTTTGTTTAAGGCTCGAAAATCGTTGCCTCAACAAGCGGGATAACCACCCGGTCCGGACCTTGGGACAACTCCTTTTCCGTTTCGAATAGTGGCTCTGACTAGGGATGATGGGACCACTTTCCCAATCTATTTTTATGCTTGTGCTAATGGGATGATGTTTTGAGATTTGTGGAGTAATACATAGCCTCAAACTAATCTAATTTAACTATCAATCATGTGCAGTTTGTCCTAATAAAAAATATTTATCTAACTATAACTATCCTGGAAGTAACATGATATATGCGATCTAAAATGATGTCTCAAAGTAATTGATAATAAAGGTCATTCAATTACAATAAGAAGTGAATCCATTTAACAATGATCATTTCGTATAAAAATTTAGCCAAAACGATATGAGAAATATATCACATAAATCATTCATGTATTTAGCATAAACTATAAATCATCATCATACAATAGTGCAATAATGGCAATCTAAAATTCAAAATTTATACATAAATAATTTGAAGATAATGTATTTCTTGACGCATAAGTAAAAAGAATTAAGAGATAAAAGTACCATTTATAATACGTTCTACTCATGTGCTCTAGCGATATGGATCTACTTTCGAATCATCCAACATCATCTAAGAGTACATAACTGAAATTTCAATAGAAGATGTCATATTCAAGTAGAAAATAAATCATGTTCCATTAATATCACCAGAACTTCCTCAAAGGGACAAAAGTGCATGTTTTGAAGAATGTTTCTGATAAATTTTCTGGATCCCTCTCTAAATGCATGAGATGGGTTTAAATACTAACTTATGAAACTAAAAATAGATTATTACAAAAATGTTGTGGAGGTTTAAACAACCTGCCTCAATTTAAGAAAAATAAAATAAAAATAGAAATGTGCATAATGACTAATCCTGCATTTGATCTTTCAGATCGCAAATATCTAGCATGGTCATGAGGAGTGTAGGTTGGCTAACTTTGGCTTTCAGTTGTCCTGTAAACATGGAATTGATGAGCTCTGGCACCATTTTCTTGGTAGAAACAATTAGGCATTTTAGTGTCATACACTGCTTGTGTGGTTTGACCAGATATTGCTAATATGCCTCCTAGTTTAACCTGGTCACTTTCCTAATTGCTTCTGTTCTTTCTTCTGCTACATATTTCCACTGTAATTCAAGTTTTTTTGCATTTGGAAGGAAACCAGGGGTGATCTCTACCACAAGATTAGCACTATGAAAATTTTCATTTACACTTTCAATGACGTTGTTTGTCGCCACTACCGCATCCTTTGTTTCCTATTCTTCCTCTTTGAGCTGAGAACCCAAACTTGGAAATAAGATCTCCTTATGTGATTCACTCAGTTTGGGCATGTTGATTCTTCTCTCGTCTTTAGAATTTTGCCAAGTTATGAAATCTGAAACCTTTTTAAGAATTTCATCATATTCAAGTCGCATTTCCACAACTTGGCTTGTTAATTTGTCACTTGTTTCACATTGAGAGTTCCACTATGAGATTTTTTGGCGTAGCAATTCTTTCTGGTGTGTGAGCTAGAAGTTGAGGCTGAGTGCTTTGGTGACAAACTGATCAATCTTTGGGTCATCCTTATGCAAATCTATTATGCTTCGTATTTGTGCGAACTTACCTACCAAGCTCCTTTGATGTTCTATTTGCATTTGTTGGAACTCCTGTTGTAGCTTAGCCAATTGTATTTCTGCTTGTTGGTTGTTTTTGGCTTATTGTAACTGTTTTTCAAGTGACAAAATTTTGTCTTCTTTTTCATTAAGAAAAAATTCTACCTTTTCATTGTCAATGGTTTCCATAGCATATGCACTTGGAAACTACGAGAGCCTAGTGAGGTTGGTTGATGGGTCGGTGGATGATTCTTTCCAGAGGACATCCACGAGCTCATTGTCTAGAGTGGTAGCAGTTGTGGATTCCAATTTTCTTTTCTTTCTCTATCTCTTAACAATGGGCTTTTGCCGTGGGCTGTAAAATACATCAAGAGGGGGAATTTCTTCTATTCTTAAAAAATTATCAAAATTGGGGGTAATAGGAATGTTTTCTATTTCTTGAGTATTCACAATTTCCCTTGTTATAATTTCTAGAGTTGTTTCCTTATGCGTCATTTGCGTCTCCGGTGCTTGTTCCTCTATGTTGAGATTTCTATTGAAATTATCCCAGTCCTGTTCCAAATTAATTACCTTAGGATTTATCAGCTGTGTAGAGGGAGTATGGGTCTCAGTCTGCTTGATGGTCGAAATTTGTTCATATGTCTTTGCAGCAGACTGGGTCGTATCTTGGATTTATTCCTTGCTCATGCTTTTCTTATTTTTTGAAGACTTCTTAGATCCCTTTCTAGAATTGTTTTTAGATTTTTTCTTAGAGTCACCATCTATGCTTACACTAGGAGTGGGCTCCCTTATTGGTTCAATTAACAATTGGTCCAATGGGACCTTTGATAATCTCTTTTCTCTCTAGCTATAAAATGTTTCAAGACCCTCTCGATCAAAAAGTATTTGTGGCATATGCTTCACTTCTCTGAAGGCATTCTTCTATAAGAAAACATCATCAAATGGGTCCTTCTCATGGTTGAATATTTTTACTTTGACCATAGTGGTAAAATCCTTGACAATACCAAATGGGTTGTATTGTCTTTTGGGGAACTTAGGTAATTGTAGAGACAACATATTATCTACTTCCCTGAATGCATGTCTAAGATCATGTAATGAAAACACTCCACATGAGACAAGAAATTGAGGCCAAATGGCCTTCTTTGACTCCTTCATAGGTTTTCTCATCCCTCCTTCACTGCATGTCTAATAGGCTATCTCTCTAGCCATTAATTTATCTAGGACATAGAAAAGGAGAACATGGGGAGAGGTGATGCTTCCAAATACTCTGATATATGTAAAGCTCTCTTCCTCGAACCATTTGGCTACTGGGAGGATGTATATCTTGGCTTCTTGGGAGAATCTTGGGGCATCTCGGTTATAAATCCATTTATGGATAGGAACCATAACCCCATGATGAATGCTGAAAAATGAGGTTCAAAATTGGATTCCCACATTTCTTTGTGGTGGTTGTGAATAGGAAGTGGATATTGAATATTCCACTTCCATCCCATAAGAGGGAATTTAGAACCAAAACAAATAGCATCCATTACATAAGTGCACATGAAAAACAGAGCGTAAACCCTTGAAGCAATACTCTTTTCCTTCTATACTCTATAATTGCTTTAGCTAAATTATGAGACAGGATTTGTGCCCAATCTATTATTGTTGCATTAATGGCTACATCTATTAAGGGCAACCATTCTGAGGAGAATTTTTTACTATCGATTTTGCCAAATAGTCTACAGAGCATAGCCGCAGTAAAACAGAAAGGGGAAAAAATAGATGCGGTGGCATACATACCATTTTGTCTTTCTTGATTCTTTCATCATTTTTTGACCAATTTTTTGTGCAGCCCATCAGGCCTTCATTTTCTTTGATAAATTTCTCAACAAATTGCCTATTTTAGGGAACATGTGGCTCTGGTAGTTGGTACATAAGCCTTATGTTATCTAGAGTGAAAGATCCTATAACTTCCTAGCTTATTGTTTTGAATTCTCTGTCAGGTATATCATCATTGTCAATGATCCACTTAACCATGTTGGTATAGGGGATTATTTTCAGTCACGTGGCTATTTTGTGCAGAAATGAGCATGCAATCTCAGTTATGGAAGCATAAGAGGAATCACGCCCATCAATTGTAATTGTTTTCTCTAGAATCCTTGGTTGTTCTTCCTCTAGTAATTGATACATAGTCTCCCATGTAGATGTTCGTGCCTCCTTATTACATGTAGTATCTATGAATAGAGGAGTCATTTCTGACTTCTCAAAGGCTATTCCTTTCCCTTTCTTCACCATTGCTTTTAGCATCCTGTTCTGCAGATTTTTCCTAGAATTTTCAGGAGGAATAGTTTATCGATTAAAATCATATTGAACATAGGAATGAATCGATGAAGAAAACCAGTAAAGGTCATAAAGGTGTCTTATTTGAAATCACGTAAGAAGATATCAAATCACTTTAAATGGCCTATCGCACACAAATGCAATTATTTCCTAATAAATGCCCACTAATGATCCGTTATCCTTTAACTTAAATGTCCATAAATATTCACATCGTAAATCGGGGAACAGTCTCCTAGGGTGGTGAGCATTCAAACTGCAACAATAGTGATTTTGCAATTTGCCAGCAATATCACAGATCACTATATCGCATAATTCATTTTTTTTTAACTTACCATTTTTTAATTTTGTGTGAGATGCGAGATGCAAGAAATAAATGTCATTACTTATCGAGCTTCTCTTTAACAAATAATGGACCTCCGCATGTGTTGGTGGAAAGATTAAGAGGTGGGTCTAGGTTGAGATCACATTTCACAATATCGGCATATAATAGGTTGAGGCTTGTGTTGTATGATTGAAATGCAACGCGAGAAGGCTATTATACCATTGCAATTTCAAAAATAGCAATCCTTTGGGGTAGCCTCTTAAGAGAAGTCTTTTATAAATAACGATGTTGTGATGCGAGTCTTTAGCTTTTTAAAGAAGCTTTAAGGACATTCTAACATTATGACCATTTTTCAAATATAGATTTTCTTTTTGATTGTTTCATCGTAGATTGTGGTGGGTTAGAAAGGTATCATTTATGATGCATTTTATGCGAAATATGAAAACGTAGAATTTTAATGGTTTTATAGGTTTTGTTTGATATCTTGATTTATTCTAAAAATAAATGAAATATCTGCATGCTAGGATTGATTTTCTAGGTGTGTGTGTGTGTGTGTGTGTGTGTGTGTGTGTG
>APFE031702322.1:75882-90732 GCA_000404065.3 Pinus taeda
TCTAAACTTCTAAAATAAAGATAGTTTTGAAAATAAAACTAAATTGCATGGAATGCAAGGTAAGTAGTACTGCTCGTTAATCAATAAACAATATCTGCTCTAACTATCTTTCTTTTGATTGCCTTTTCTCACAGATAGTCATTTTACCTACATCAATCATTTCTTGGTTATAAAGATAAAAGCAAAAGAATCTCGTTAGACCAGTTTTAGTATACTCATTTGTCGTAGGTAGAGCCTCTTCTACCAGTAGGCATTCATAGCCTCGACAGGGTTACTTGTTACCTAGGAATTATTTAGTATCACACTTAAGTAAGAATGAAACTTTAAAGATAAATTCTTTAGTATACTTGATGCTTTCTTTATTTTATTGAAGTAATTCATTCTTATTTATTTCTTAAAGGAGAATGTCTTGGTTTGGTGACCAAAATTGACAATTTCATTCACTTGATTTGTAACTGAACTGAACAAGCTAGCTCTTGATGAGACCCCTTGTCTTTTGATTGGTCAATCTCAAGCCATTACCTTGTTTTGATATTTATTATTGGTAATGTTAGTTAGTTATAATATTATGATCATGGTAAGTTGATGTTGGCATTATGATGCATGTGTTGTACTTGATGGCAACCAACTCGTAGAATATCAACTCACTTATATATATCTAGATGAATCTATGGAAGAGATATCAGATGTGACAGAATGCATGGGATGCCAAACAACTCAAAGGAATCAGATGACAGTTCTCAGTATGAAAAGTTAGCTTTGCCATCAAGTCCAAAGGGGGAGATTGTTGGCATTATGATACATATGTTGTACTTGATGGAAACTCACTTATCTTAGATGATAAATTATAGTGCAGAGAAAAGTTCACGCACTTTCATGAAGAGAAAAGTTCCTTTCATGCAGAGAAAAGTTCACGCACTTTCATGCAGAGAAAATTCCCTTTCATACAGAGAAACGTTCACACAAATTCATGCAGAGAAAAGTTCCTTTCATGCAAAGAAACGTTCATGCACTTTCATGAAGAGAAAAGTTCCTTTCATGCAGAGAAAAGTTCATGCACTTTCATGCAGAGAAACGTTCATGGACTTTCATGCAGAGAAAAGTTCACGCATTTTCATGTAGAGAAAAGCAAACGCGCATGGGAAATCTTATGGTTGGTTCATGGTATTAGTCTGACAGTTTTTGATCCTATGGTTTTGGTCCGTGGTATTACATCCAAAAGTGTTGAACCTAAGTATTGGGTCCGCGGTATTGTTTTGTTATGGTTTTGGACCATGGTATTGTGTAAGGCCTAAGACTATAAAAGGAGAAGAAGATCATTAAGCAAAGGCATGGAAAAAAAAGACTTGAATATCTGATGTAGTATGAGATCCAGTATGCAGGATATGGGTTATGATGCATTGCTTGATCTGAGCTAAGGAGGGATCTCACAAGTTGATGGAGAAAAAGATCTAAGGATAGGTCGGGATCGAATGATTTGAAATGATTCATCTTTATATGGTTTGATCATGGATAGACTAGATCTGAATTATTTATGGATGTTTTATTGTACGCATGTTATGATATGGGTATGAATGATGTCTAAAATAGCCGTAAAGTCATGATTTGAATATGTATAGATCTATACGCGGGTTGGCTTTGGCAAAAGCTCATATATGCGTGGTTTGATTCATTGTAGTAGCATATACATAATGAAGTATGATGTTTGAAGTTGCAGTTGGCTTTGAATATTGTTGGAGAGTTCTGTAGTCTGCTCTGTGTTCTAGTGATTGTGTTGCTGACAGGGTTTCAGTGTTTCAGTGATTCAAAAATTGATGATGCTAGTATTGATTGTTTTGTGCTTCAATGATATTGATGGGTCTAGTATGAATATTGGATGAACCATGGCCTTTAGATTATAGTGTTGTGCTTCAGGAGTATCCAGTCTGAAAATGTATGAAACGTGGTACCTGGAGGAAGAAAGAGAAGGTTGTTGCCTTCTGTAGGTCAGTACCTATGTACTAGTACATCTGCTAGTACAAGAGCTAAGGGGGTTGTAGCTCCCTTCTAGGAGAGTCTGGAGAACAAGAGAAGGTTGTAGCCTTCTGCAGGTAGAAGCTTGCGTACTGGTATAAGACTGCACCAGTACAGAACTATTGTAAAAGAAGTTTCTTATTAAAACAAGATAGAGACGACTTGTAGCAGGTGGTTTTCACCCACATTGGGTTTCCACCTTATATCATGGTGTTCATGTGTGCTTCTTGTGTGTGATGATATGTTCTGTTTTACTGCACCCGCTTACTATACATATGGTTAAAGAAGTTCTCATTCACTAACTAAATATCAACATTTAATGGATTAATTGAATCATAAGTATTCTGGATATACGTTAGCTGCATTAGACACAGTTGCGTTGAAGTAGCCTATATGTATCTAATTATGGAAATGAAGAAGTTTTATTGATTTGATAATATTGATTCACTCCCCCCCTCTCAGTATTATTTCCAACAATTGGTATCAGAGCAGGTCCTTTTGGTAGAAGCTTGATCAATTGAACGAGATCCGTGGAACTATGGGAAAGAAGCTTAAGAAGAAAGCACCTAAGAAGAAGAATACATCTCAGAAGAACTATGATAGTGGGTGTATGGATCGTGGAATATGTGGAAGAAGCACATCAAGTTCAAAATCACTTAAGAATGAAGATGAACAAGATCTATCAGGTATGAATTTGTTACCCTCTGGTGATACATCTATTTATCCTCTTAAAGATGATGAAAGTGATAGCGTAACAACTGAATTTGCGATTATGGGTGAACAAGAAAGATATCAAATAGAGGCAAAATTTAAAAGGCTTACAGACAAAATTAGAGATCAACGAGATCTGTTGAACAAGAAGAAATGTGCCTTCAAAGAAGAATCTACCAAACTAAAAGCTCAACTAGAGGAGGTAAATAAGGTAAGGAAGTTATTCAAAGAAAAATGTCAAGTTGCAGGATGAAGTAACATCATTAAGGAATGAAGACAATGAAAGGAGCACAATCATAAAGAAACTCAGAGATCGATCCAGTTATTATGAAAGGCTTGAAGCTACAATCCACTCCCTAAAGGAAGATCTTCAAGAATCAAAGAAGCAGAATAAAGGACTACTCCAAGCTATTGAAAGACAAGAGAACGAAGTTCTTGAATTAAGACATCAGTTGGAAGAAGGAAGGAAAGTTGAGGAGAACATAAAGAAGCAGTATTGTGAAAAGGAAGAGCATATTCAGATTGAGGTAAATATTCTAAATAATAAATTAGAAGAAAAGGATAAGCTCTTACGATTTCAAGAAAGTACTAATGTTTTAGATGATATTCTTAGTAGTCAAAGGTCTCATGCTATCAAAATTGTTCTTGGTTTTTATGAATCTGTTGAAGATGAATCTAGCTCACAAGGAAAGGCAAGGAACTATAATGAGAAATCTAAAATACTCAACAAAGAGATGAGAGGAAAACCCCATCAACATCCAAGCAAAGAAATACTTCAAAGAAAATCTTTTACTCCTCCAATGAATAACGTTTAATGTTATGTATGTCATAATCTTGGACAGGTTGCAACCAGATGTAGAAGAAGAGTGGTTCAAGATCATCACACAAAAATATCATCACATTACTTTTAGGGATACTGTTTTTCTTGCAATATGTTTGGTCACAAATTTGTTGATTTCTACATAAGGAATATGAAACATGTAAGGTGTTATGCATTTTACAAGCTTGGACATATAGCAAAGGAATGCAGGAATAAAGTACGGGCACCATACAAAAAGGAGAAAACTTCATCACGCTTGAAGATATGGAAGAAGAAGGAAGTGCAGTCAGAAAGATGTGGCACAACACAATATACTCAGACACAGCACAACACAGACATAACAGACTCAAGGGGAGCTAAAAATATAAAACTCCAGTGTTTTGAATCTCATACGCAAGTTCCATAAATACAAGTCGCATATATACATGAGTTGGCCACTGCACAGTCGCATATATGTCAGTCTGAGGAAAAGCAGTAGGGATAGGGCTCAAGAAAAAGGGTCTGATAGGATGCAGTCCATTTTCTCTGTTTAAAAATGGTTACAATCTACTGATGATGTGAGGAAATGTCTTGATACTTGTATGATGTTTAGAAGTGTCTTTGATCCTAACTTGATGATGATATTGCCTTGATACTTCCTGTTGATATACGCATGATCAGATATGAGTAAACAAGATGGCACAGGTTCAGGGGGAGCAGATAATCTTCTAATGCTGCATTGTTGGCATTATTGTTAGTAGTCCTTGGTGATGATACTTATATGGCTAAGTGATATACCTTGCTATGGTTATGAGTTGTCCATGACAAAATCTCATATGTTTCTTGGGGTTACATAGTTGATGTTTAGATCAGATTTGTGGTTGATTCTCTGATAATGCATATATGGTGCTTACATGGTGATCTGCATAACGATAAGGAGAAGTACAAAGATTGTATACACATCCTCATTACTTGATGATGAGTCTATCATATGCTGTTGTCGTCATATGCATAAAGATCATATAATATAGTTGATGCAAGTCTCCTATAGTTCTTGGCTCTCATGTGGATGTGGATTGCTGCGGTTGATGATCTTGAGCTAAATATACATAGTACTATATACAGTATGCTGGATACATGAATGATTACTCAAAATTGCATTGTTGGAGACATGATGATGATAAAATTACAGATTTATACTTACATATGTTGATTTATACAGATGTCCCCGAATGATGATACATGGATGATATATAAGATCATGCAAATCTTGATGTTGATGAGATGGCTATGATGTCTTTCAAGAGGATGAGTTGATATCTATATGCAGACATACCTTGCTACAGGACATTTATAGGTTGCTGATCTGGAAATGGTTGTACATGAGTTTTATGAAGAACATCCGCGTATATATTCAAGTTTATGTGGATGTAGTCGCGTATATGGTGTTTTTGAAGGAAATCAGTGGGGACAGACTCTGGTTGAAGGAAGTATGATATGGATCTGATAGAGACCATCTGAAACAGGTTTAGGGGGAGCAGATAAACTTTTGATAATGCATTGTTGGCATTATCTTAGAAGCTTTTGGTTCAAGTACTCAGCTGTTGTTGATTTGAAGTAGAACAAATGCAAAGGGAGAACAGAAGGAGAACATGGTTGCTGATCTGAATAGTGATTGATAAATGCTGTTGATATTAGTTATTGATAACTTTCATAGTCTTGCTCTAGATATTTCGTCTCTATGTCATATATGCCTTTTGTTATCAAGGTCATGTAACGACCTATTTTGGTTTCCCCACTATGCCTGGGATGAATGACGTAATGTACTTGTTTATCATGAGTAAACTTTTGGTGTAAGCCCACTTGGATGGGTGGATGAGTCAATATTTGTATATCCTAACTTTGTTGAGAGATGGATGTAGTATGAGTATTTGGTGATAGGAAGGTCATTTAAGATAGGGTCATGTTCTTCTGGTAGAAAATCTTTTTGCATATCTTGCCTACAGTCAGGGGGAGCATGAACAACACACTTCAGTAGTGCAGAGACTTAGCATGTACTCAGGGGGAGCATGGATAGATCGGCACACCTTGGCATATACAAAGGGGGAACTCATTCAGAAATTTTAGCAGGCACTCAGGGGGAGTATGGACAACAAAGGAAGAGAATATCTTGGTCTGCCCTTTGCCCTTGATGTCAAAGGGGTAGAGTGATTTGGTATTTTTGCCATCAAGTCCAAAGGGGGAGATTGTTGGCATTATGATGCATTTGTTGTACCTGATGGCAACCAACTCGTAGAAGATCAACTCACTTATATATATCTAGATGAATCTACGGAAGATATATCAGATGTGACAAAATGCATGGGATGCCAGACAACTCAAAGGAATCAGATGACAATTATTAGTATGACAAGTTAGCTTTGCCATCAAGTCCAAATTGGGAGATTGTTGGCATTATGATACATATGTTGTACTTGATGGAAAATCACTCATCTCAGATGTTAAATTATAGTGCAGAGAAAAGTTCACACACTTTCATGAAGAGAAAAGTTCCTTTCATGCAGAGAAACGTTCACACACTTTCATGCAGAGAAAAGTTCCTTTCACACAAAGAAAAGTTCACACACTTTCATGTAGAGAAAAGTTCCTTTCATGCAAAGAAAAGTTCACGCACTTTCATGAAGAGAAAAGTTCCTTTCATGCAGAGAAAATTTCACCCATTTTGATGCAGAGAAAAGTTCCTTTCATGCAGAGAAACGTTCACGCACTTCCATGCAAAGAAAATTTCACGCACTTTCATGCAGAGAAAAGCGCACGCACATGGGAAATGTTATGGTTGGTTCATGGTATTAGTCTGATAGTTTTTGATCCTATAGTTTTGGTCCATGGTATTGCATCCAAAAGAGTTGAACCCAAGTATTGGGTCCGTGGTATTGTTTTGTTATGGTTTTGGACCATGGTATTGAGTAAGGCCTAAGAGTATAAAAGGAGAAGAAGATCATTAGGCAAAGGCATGGAAAAAAAGACTTGAATATCTGATGTAGTATGAGATCCAGTATGCAAGATATGGGTTATGATGCATTGCTTGATCTGAGCTAAGGAGGGATCTCACCGGTTGATGGAGAACAATATCTAAGGATATATCAGGATCAAATGGTTTGAAATGAATCATCTTTATATGGTTTGATCATGGATATACTAGATCTGAATTATTGATTCATGTTTTATTCTACACATGTTATGATCTGGGTATGGCTGATGTCTGAAACAACCGCAAAGTAATGATTTGAATATGTATAGATATGTACGCGGCTTGGCTTTGGCGAAAGCCCCTATATACGTCGGTTTGATTCATCGTAGTAGCATATACATAATGAAGTATGATGTTTGAAGTTGCAGTTGGGTTTGATTGTTATTTCAGAGTTTTGTAGTCTGCTCTGTTTTCTGGTGACTGTGTTGTTGACAGGTTTTCAGTGTTTCAGTGATTCAGAAATTGATGATGCTAGTATTTATTTTTTTGTGCTTCAATGATAATGATGGGTTCAGTATGAAAACTAGATGAAACGTGGCCTTTAGATTATAGTGTTGTGCTTTAGGAGTATCCAGTCTGAAAATGTATGAAACATGGTACCTGGAGGAAGAAAGAGAAGGTTGTTGCCTTTTGTAGGTTGGCACCTACATACTAGTAAATCAGCTAGTACAAGAGCTAAGGGCGTTGTAGCTCCCTTCCAAGAGAGTTTGGAGAACGAGAGAAGGTTGTAGCCTTTTGCAGGTAGAAGCCTATGTACTAGTATAAGACTGCACCAGTACAGAACTATTGTAAAAGAAGTTTCTTTTTTAAAGAAGATAGAGATGACCTGCAGCAGGTGGTTTTCACCCACATTGGGTTTCCACCTTATATCATGGTGTTCATGTGTGCTTCTTGTGTGTGATGATCTATTCTGTTTCACTGCACCTGCTTACTATACATATGGTTAAAGAAGTTCTGATGCAATAACTAAAGATCAACATTTAATGGATTAATTGAATCATAAGTATTCTAGATATATGCTAGTTGCATTAGACACAATTGCATTGAAGTAGCGTATATGTATCTAAGTGTGGAAATGAAAAAGTTTTATTGATTTGATAATATTGATTCACACCCCCTCTCAGTATTATTTCCAAAATTCGACTCTTGATGAGACCTCTTATCCTTTAAGTTTAAAGTATATTTTAGAATTACACTATAAAATTTAAAGCTACTAATGTGCGGGGAATCATTGGCTCCTTAAGTGCTTCTGGATGACAATTGTAGAGTTTAAAGATGTTTTTCCCCGTGGAAACTTTGCTTTGTTATTGATACTTTTCCTGACTGATGTAAAGAAAATTTCTTACTAAAGTTAAGTTTTAACAAAGATTGGATAATTTAACAGAAAAATAGGTAGTTTTGGAGCTGTAGCACTCAACTATTTATTTCATGAATGAAGATTAATTTTCATAACCATTTCTACTTATACAAGCGAAACACAAAATTAAAAAGAGAAAACATCCTTCAGTAAAACCAAACGTAAATGTTTTCAACTTGTATTATTATTTCAAAAGAAAATTAACTAAAGAATATACTATACAGTGATCGGAAGAGATCATCTTCTATGGAAAATATATCTTCAAGACCTACCCATTAATAGGTAGATGTTCTCTCTTACCTGTTAAACCTTGTAACAGAAAAGTTGATGGGCCTGTTAGCTCGAGAATCTAGAATGGGCCAAGCCACATTCATTGGAACTTAGTATGGTTGCCTTTCTCTAATGAATGTGGCTATAATGATATATTTATGCTACTTAGAAGAATGAAGAATGATCTCACCTATTATGTCCAATCCCCACTGTTCAAATGGTTGATCAATGTTGATTGATTGTAAAGATAATGCTAGTTTCTTTTGTCTTCCAGCAACTATCTAAAATATCTTACATTTCCTTACATAACTGTGTGCATCTTTGAATAGGGTTGGCCAATAATAGCCTGCATGTAGGATTTTATGTGTTGTAGAATCTCTTGCAAAGTGTCCACTAGCCGGTCCATTTTGAAGTTCCTGCAATACTTTCTCAGCTTCAGATTTCTCGAGACATCTAAGAAAAATAGAATCATAATTCATTATAAACAACACATTGTTGACAATTTGACACTGTTTAGCATTCAACCTCAAGGCTCTTTTCTTTGTGTAATTCAGATGTGGAGGTGCATATACATTTTCTAAATAGAATATTATATGAGCATATGTTGACTCAGTATTATTAAGGCTTACCTCATAGATTTGTACCTCGTCACCTGAATGCTATGAGTTTGACATGTTCGATGCTCCTGCCAACATCTTGCAAAACCCTCGACCTTTCACAATGTTTGCTGGTTTGATTTCAATGTCATATTCTTGCAGAGCTGTAACCCAATTTTCTCTTTTTTCACCCACATCCCTTTTTACTAGAAGATTTCTTACTGCTGGGAATGGTACTATCACCTTGGTGTGGGTTTTGAGAAGAAAAGGTCTGAAGTGTTTTATTGATTTGAAAATAATGTAAGATTGTTTTTCAACATCTGAGTAATTCAATTAAGCTCCATGTAAATTAGAGCTAAATAAAGAAATCAGGGCTTCAGCTTTGTCTTGATTTGCTTGTGTCAATATGGCTGCATATGGTTTCTCGGAAGCGAAAGTGTACAAAGTGAAATGATTGGAAAAAATTGGCCTTGCTAAAGATGGGTCATTTATGATTTCTTGTTCTATCAAGTTAAAAGCTTCATGTTCCAAATTACCCCATTTAAATAGAGAATTTTTCTTTATCATGGCTTGAAGGTGATAAAATTCTTAAGAAATCAGGGACAAATCATTTGACAAAATTTATTTTACCAAGGAAAGATTGCATCGATTTTTTGTTATGGGGTAATGGTATTTCAAAAATTTCTTTAATCCTGGCTGGGTCAATATGAATCCCTATTTTGGACACAATAAATCCAAGGAGTTTTCCTTCACTTAACGTTAAAAAAATACTTCTTGGGGTTAAGGGAAATCCCATACTTTTGACAACGTTCAAAGATTTGTTTTAGATCTCTCCGATGATTACTATGTTTTTTGGAATATACAATTATATCATCTAAGTAGATTACCACTGACCTGTTTACTAAACCCTTGAAGGCAATGTCCATGGCTATTTGGAAAGAGGCGTCAAGATTAATTAGTCTGAACGACATCTTTTAATAGGTGTAAGTGCCCCATTTTGTTCTGAATGTAGTTTTTAGATGATCATCTGGATGGACTAAAATTTGATTATAACTTGAGAGACCATCTAGAAACGACATTAGTTCTAAGCTTGCAACTGATTGCAATATCTATTCCATACGAGGCAATGGAAAATTGTCCATTTGGCAAGCTTTATTGAGATCGTGAAAGTCTATACAAATTTGAATATCACCATTTTTCTTTCTGACTAGGATGAGATTGGAGATCCAACTAGAATGCCTGATAGGAAAATTAATTTTGGATTTTAGTAGTTCATTTAGCTTAGATTTAATCTGGCTTTCTAAATTAGGATGAATTTTCATCAATTTTTGCTGAACAGGTTTTTCATCAAAGTTCATAGGAATAGTATGTTGAATAATAGAAGTGTCACAGGTTTTAAGATCATCATACTTCCAAGA
Source organism: Pinus taeda (assembly GCA_000404065.3). Lineage (NCBI taxonomy): Eukaryota > Viridiplantae > Streptophyta > Pinopsida > Pinales > Pinaceae > Pinus > Pinus taeda. Next base: position 86,078 of record APFE031702322.1, read on the forward strand.
AAAGACATTCTTATATTGTTTCAACAGATGTATAAAAGATGATTTTGCTTCTGATGTGAGTCTGAGACCTAGATTGATGTTTTTTGGTTTCATGCTAGTTCCAAGATCGATTAATTCATACCTCAGAGTTGAAATCTGAAGTTTTGAATTAGTAGATCATTTGAATCTATCTTTGAGGTCCTTTAAATATTCAAGTTTAACTATAGATATTGGTATAGTGTTGTTGTTGGTTTCTTTCTTCAGTTGGTTGTCATGTTGGTCTTCATCAACTACCAGGTCATCATAAGAGCCTTCTGAAGTGAGGAAGCTTATGATATCAGGATCATTGTTAAAGACTCTCTAGTTGTTGATATTATCAAGAATAGATGGCATAAAGATTAATTCAATGGAGAATTGATCTGGGCTGTAATCTTCTGGTGGAATAAGCTTGGAAGCTACATTAATTAGGAGGTTGGCGCTTGGGATAGAGGAAATATTAAATGTTGTAAAATGTGAGGTCAAGTCTTGGACTAACGATTGAGAGTGTTTCAAATGTCCTGAAAGACAGTGCATAGTATTTCTTACTTGTCTAATGACAATTTCGAAATATCCAAACACTTGGAGGTATTAGATATTAAGACCAATTGTTTTGTAAAAGCCTTGAACCAATGCTTCATATTCAACAATATTGTTTCTACAATCAAATTTAATTCTACATGCTAGCATAATCTTTTCCTCTTCTAGGCTAGCTAATATGCATCCCGCCCTTGCTCAATCATTGGATCTATATCTATCAAAAAATAATTTCCAAAATAAATATTTATGTACAGGTTTATCTACAAAATTCACACATTTAGAGGTGTATGTTTGGGAATAATTTTTTATTTGAGATACAATGGAGTTTTCTAAGAAAGGTGAAGTATGAGCATTGAAATTCGATAGGAATGACCCAATAGAATAGTTTCTGATTATATTATTCCTACATGTTACTAACTCATTTTCTCCTTCTAGTTCTGTCACTATATATTTTTTATGTTTCTCTTGATCAACCCTTATCTAATTTGGCTTGCTGTTATAGGGAACCACATGTGATACCTGTTGGTTGCAAAGTAACCATGGAGCTTTTCTCACCAGTCCCTACTAGGGATTAAGCCATAGAATTCAGGAATATCAACTACAAGTATATCAATGACTTGAAAAACTTTTGGGTTTGATGAAAGTTTAATGGTTACTTGATTAAGCTCTCGGATAACTTTAGCTTGAGACTGATCTAATTGTACTATTCGTACTACACATTTATGAGGCTCGACATTTAACTTAGCACAGATTGTTCTAGGAAAAATGTTAGATGAAGCACCAGAATCAACTAAACAGTTGTGCATGTTTTTATTAAAGACTTCAAAAGTAAGGAGAAATGGCAGAGTATGAGATTTAGATATTCCGCCAATTAGAGAGATGTCAGTTGGATCAATTTTTTTTGCAAAAATACTAGGGGCTATTCCCATTCCCTGAGCGGCCTGTGATATTACTGCGATAGGAAGTAGGGTAGTGGGAATTGCTTTAAGTTCTTTCAAAAGTAGCTTTTGCTATTGCCTTAATTTAATAATCTCATGAAAGATGAGGTTTTCCCTAGTTTTCTTCATATCCAGAATAACATTGTATTCCATTTCATCGGTAATTATCATAGTTTTGGATGAAGGTGAAGAATCTAATTGGGTAGGATTTGTTTGAGTAGATTTCAATGAAGATTTCTTACCTACGACTTTATCTCTGGGAGGTGGCATTGAAGTTATCTGTTTTGGACTTGATTGAGGTGGATCAAGCTGATTTCTGCTTCTAGTGGCAACAGGTAGTGCTTCATGATCTTTTTCATTTGGAAGGATAAAATCTCACATTCCTTGTAATTCCATTATTTCTTCATCGTCGATTTGTTCTTCACTTGAGGCTTCTTCCTCATCCCCATATGATTTAGCGTTCGATATAGCATTTGGAGGTTTAGAATCAATTAGGGCATTCCTTTCATATGGTCTAAAAGGTTTCTTGGAAGAAGATTCTACTACTTGTTTTTTTATGTCAACCATTTCATTAGACATGGTCTTGAGGACCTTTTGTAACCCTTCCAGATCAAAAGCATCATTTGGTGGTTTTTTCCTTGAATCTTCTCAAAAGATTACTTTCTTGGATTTTCTTTCTTCTACTACATTTTTCTTTTCTATAGCCAAGATACGTTTTTCAACAGCTATTGCATCCTTCATATTTTCTTCTGACGTTGATTTCACAGCTCTATCAATGAAGATTGATATGTTTGAAGGTAAAGAAATGTACCATTCATTTCGAACCTCCTCGCTAGCCTTGGATGGTGTAGATATTTTATTTAATAACTTATTGAAACATGAGTTGAAGTCCTTAATGGGTTCTTTTGGTTCGACTTTCAAATTAGAGAGGTCATTTATCAAAGTTGTTGTAGACCTATCATCTCCAAAATTTAGTTAAAAATTGTTCTTGAAAAGCATCCCAGCTATTAATAGAGCCTGATGGTAATGAAAAGTACCATGATCCTGCTGCTCCTTGTATAGTTTGAGGGAATAATCTTACAATTGCATCTTCTTCTGCTACTCCATTCAAATTAATGGACAACATGAAATTATGTTTATGTTCTTCAGCTAACAGGCCATTATCACGGTTAAATTTAGGTAACCATTTTTCTGGATGTGTTGGCAATTGGGTCAAAGGTCCAGCCATTCTAACAACTCCTGGGTTGTTCCATGGCCTTGTTTGAGGTTGATTCTATGCCATTGTTGGGATATTAGTAGTAGAAGGTGAAGCAGTGGTTGAAGGTGATTAGGTAGAGTATGGTGCAGCTCTTGTACCTATGTGAATCATGATCTGGAGTTGGGAAGTGGGTGTGTGACCTTACAATGGTATGTATGGAATGAATGATGATGATGAAAGAACCTCGCTGTGAGATTCTGATGGTGTCTTCCTAGCCCTTTTACAACTTGGTAGAGGGAATTCAATTGATGGGATTCCAATTTTTTCACTCTGTTCTCTAGTTAGTAGTTGTGATGGGATATATTGAGAAGTGACACTACCTTGGGATAACTCAAATACTTCTTGAGATATTGAACTCCCATACAATTTATCAATTAGAGATTGTACTTCAGCGGGTCCAGAAGAAGAACTGTCTGGCTTGTTTAGGATTTTAGCAGTGGGCTCTATATTTTTCTTTCCAACTTTTCACTTGGGAATAGGATATTTGGATTGGGAACGAGAAGTTTGAGGTGATTGTAAGAGAGTTTTACTCTTAGAATGGCTTGTAGATTTAGATTTACTTGCCATTCATATTCACGCCCTCCTTCTAGCACCTAATATGTTGAAGGCTCGAAAATCATTGCCTCAACAAAGGGATAACCACCCAGTCCAGACCTCGGGACAACTCCTTTTCCATTTGGAATAATGGCTCCAACTAGGGATGATGGGACCAGTTTCCCAATATATTTTTATGCTTGTGCTAATGGGATGATGTTTTGAGATTTTTGGAGTAATACCTAGCCTCAAACTAATCTAATTTAACTAATAATCATGCGCACTTTGTCCTAATAAAAAATATTAACCTAACTATAAGTATCCTCCGATTAACATGATATATGCAATCTAAAATGATGTCTGAAAGCAACTGATAATAAAGATCATTCAATTAAGATAAGAAGTGAATTCGTTTAACAATGATCGTTTCATATAAAAAGTTAGCTGAAACGATATGAGAGATATATCACATAAAAATCATTCATGTATTTAGCATAAACTATAAATCATCATCATACAATAGTGCAATAATGGAAATCTAAAATTCAAACTTTCATACATAAATAATTTGAAGATAATGTATTGATTGATGCATACGTAAAAAGAATTAAGAGATAAAAGTACCATTTATAATATGTTCTACTCATGTTGTCCAACAATATTGATCTACATTCGAAACATCCAACATCATCTCAGAGTACAAAAGTGAAATTTCAGTAGAAGATGTCAAATTCAAGTAGAAAATAAATCCCGTTCCATTAATTTCACCAGAACTTCCTCAAAGGGACATAAGTGCATGTTTGGAAGAATCTTTCTGATAAAATTTCTGGAGCCCTCTCTAAATGCATGAGAGGGATTTAAATACTAACTTATGAAACTAAAAATAGATTATTACAAACAAGTTGAGAAGGTTTAAATGACCTGCCTCAATTTAAGCAAAATAAAACAAAAATAGAAGTGAATGACTAATCCTGCATTCGATCTTTCAAATCAAAAATATCTAGCATGGTCTTGAGTGTACGTTGGACGACTTCAGCTTTTAGTTGTCCTGTAAACATGACATTGATGAGCGTTAGCACTATTTTCTCGCTAGAAATAATTAGGCATTTTAGTGTCATACACTAGCTGTGCAGTTTTACCAGATATCGTTGTTATAGCTCCAAATATCACTATTATGGTTTGTGATGCTGCACTCATGGCCTAGGGCAACCCCTCCTTCTAGACCTGGTCCAAAATCTAAAAAGCAGTGTTTTATTCCTTGTACGGGACATTTCCCTTAGTTAAACGTGTGTATACGCGGGTTCATATATACCCAACCCGCGTATATGTATTAAAACACTTAAAAAAATATAAAACTCCTTATTTTCGGG
>APFE031702322.1:91098-104559 GCA_000404065.3 Pinus taeda
AATTTCATGTATGAATGGATGTCTAAAAGTTCATAAATAACTCCTTTCTTGTATAACATAAAGATGATTTTTGTATAAATCTTTGTCCATATACTGCTGCATTCTTTGGAATTGTTGGTTTTGCAAGGCAAATGAGCAAAAGGGATGTGAAGAAGGGTTTGGACCCTTGAGGAACTACCCAAATGTAGGACCTGAGGTACGTCCTTCTTACCTTAGAATTAGCTTTTGCTAGCATAATAGTTATGTGTGTGCATGTTTCCTTTTTTAGACAACTTTCAGTCTACTAGGGTTCCACCCAAAATCCCTAGGGGATAAAATCCCTCAACAATTGCCAATATGCCTTCCAATTTAATCTGGTCACTTTCTTAATTGCTTATGTTCTTTCTTTTGATGCCTATTTCCACTGTAATTCAAGTTGTTTTGCATTTGGAAGGAAACTAGGGGTGGTCTCTTCCCCAAGATTACCATTATGAAAATTTTCATTTACACTTTCAATAATGTTGTTTGTCACCGATACCGCATCCTCTAATGCTTGTTCTACCTCTTTGAGCCAAGAACCCCAACTTGAAAATAAGATATCCTTATGTGATTCATCCAAATTGGGCATGTCTGCTCTTCTCCCATTTTTAGAATTTAACTAAGTTATGAAATTTGAAAACTTTTTAAGAATTTCATCATATTCAAGTTGCATTTCCACAACTTGGCTTGTTAATTTGTCACTTGTTTTGCAGTGAGAGTTCCGCTACGATATTTTTTTGCATATCAGTTCTTTTTGGTGTGTGAGCTAGGAGTTAAGACTAAGTGCTTCAGTGACAAACTGATTGATCTTTGGGTCATTGTTATGCACATCTATTATGTTCTGTATCTATGCCTCCTTACTTGCTAAGATGCTTTGATGTTCTATTTGCATTTGTTGGAACTCCTGTTGTAGCTTAGCCAATTGTATTTCTGCTTGTTTGTTGGTTTTGGCTTGTTGTAACCAGTGTCTGAGTGACAAAATTTGTATTCTTTTTCTTTAAGCAACAATTATACCTCTTTTTCTTTGTTAATGGTTGTCGTAGCATATGCACCTACAAATTGCGAGAGCCTAGTAAGGTTGGTCAATTGGTCAGTGGATGAGTCTTTCCAGAGGACATCCATTGGCTCATTGTTTGGAGTTGTAGCAGTTGTGGATTCCAATTTTCTTTTCTTTCTCTATCTCTTAAAACCAACCTTGTCTTCTGGGCTGTAAAATACATCAAGAGGGTGAATTTCTTCTATTCTTAAAACAATCTTAGAGGTGTGGGTAACAAGAATGTGTTCTATTTCTTGAGTATTCATAGTTACCCCTGTTATAATTTTTGGAGTTGTTTCCTGATGTGTCATTTGCATATTCGGTGCTTGTTCCTCTGTGTTGAGTTTTTTGTTGAAACTATGCCACTCCTCTTCCAAATTAATTACCCGAGGAATTACTAGTTGTGTAGAGGGAGTACGAGTCTCAGTCTACTTGATGGTTGAAGTCTGTTCCATTGTCTTTGCTGCAGATTGGGCTGTATCTTGGATTGATTCCCTTCTCCCGCTTTTCTTATTTTCTGAAGACTTCTCGAATCCCTTTCTAAAATTGGTTTTAGATTTGTTCTTAGAGTAACTATCTATGCTTACACAAGGACTGGGCTACCTTATTGGTTCAATTAACAATTGGTCCAATGGGACCTTTGATAATATCTTTTCTCTCTAGCTATAAAATGTTTCAAGACCCTCTCAATCAAAAAGTATTTGTGCCATATGCTCCACCTCTATGAACGTATTCTTCTATAAGAAAAAATCGTCAAACGGGTCCTTCTCATGGCCGAATATTTTTACTTTGACCATAGTAGTAAAATCCTTGACAATACCAAATGGGTCATATTGTCTTTCGGGGAACTTAGGTAATCATAGAGACAACATATTATCTACTTCCATGAACGCATGTCCAAGGTCATGTAATGTAAACAGTCCACATGACACAGGAAATTGAGGCAAAATGGCTTTCTTTGACTCCTTCAATGCTTTTCTCATCCCTCCTTCACTGCATGTCTGATAAGTTATCTCTCTAGACATTAATTTATCTGGGACATAGAAAGGGAGAACATGGGGAGAGGTGATGCTTCAAAATACTTTGATATATGTAAATGTCTCTTCCCCAAACCATCATGCTACTTAGAGGATGTCTCTCTCCATCTTGGGAGAATCTTGTGGCATCTCGGTTATAAATTCGTTTATGGATCGAAAGCATAACCTCGTGACAAATCTTGAAAATATGTGGTTCAAAATTGGATTCCAACATCTCTTTGTGGTTCATATGAATAGGAAATGGATCTTGAATAGTCCACTTCCATCCCATAAGAGGGAATTTAGAACCAAAATAAATAGCATCCATTTCATAAGCACACATGAAAAACGGAGGGTAAACCCTTGAAGCAATACTCATTTTCCTTCTATACTCTATAATTTCTTTAGCTAAACTATCAAATAAGATTTGTACCCAATCTATTATTGTTGCATTAACAATTGCATCTATTAAGGGCGACCATTCTGAGGAGAATTTTTTACTATCGAGTTTGCCAAATAGTCTACAGAGCATAGCCACAGTAAAACAAAAAGGGGAACAAGCAGATGCGGAGGCATATATACCTTTTTTGTCTTTCTTGATTTTTTTCATCATTGTTTGACCAATTCTTTGTGCAGTCCACTGGGTCCTCATTTTCTTTGATGAATTTCTCAACAAATTGCCCATTGTAGGTAATCTGTGGCTCCTATAGGTGGTACATAAGCCTTAAGTTATCTAGAGTGAAAGATCCTATAACTTCCTGGCCTCCTGTTTTGAATTATATGTCAGATATATCAACGTCATCAATGATCCACTTAACCATGTTGGTATAGGGGATTATTTTTGGTCACATGGCTATTTGCTGCAGAAATGAGCACGCAAGCTTAGTTATGGAAGCATCAGAGGAATCACGCCCATCAACTGTAATATTTGTCTATAAAATGCTTGGTTGTTCTTCCTCCAATAACTGATACATAGTCTCCCATGTAGATGTCCCTTCTCCCTTATTACATTTACTATCTGTGAATAGAGGAGTCATTTCTGACTTCCAAGAGGCGACTGCTTTCCCTTCACCATTGCTTTCGGTATCTTGTTCTACGACTTTTTCCCTAAAGTTTCAAGAGGAAAAATTTATTAGATAAAATGATATTGAATGTAGGAATGAATCGATGAGGAAAACCAATAAAGGTGATAAAGGTGTTTTATTTGAAATCACGTAAGAAGATATCAAATAACTCTAAATGGCCTTTCACACACAAATGCAATTACTTCTTCATAAATTCCCACTGATGATCTATTATCCTTTAACTTGAATGTCCATAAATATTCACATCGTAAATTGGGAAACAATCTCCTAGGGTGGTGAGCCTTCAAGTTGCGATAATAGCGATTTTACGATTTGCAAATAAATATCACAAATCACTATATCGCATAATTCATTTTTGTTTAACTTACCATTTTTAAGTTTGTGCAATATGCGAGATGCAAGAAATAAACATCATTACTTATCAGGCTTCTTTTTAATGACTAATGGACCTCTGCATCTGTTGGTGGAAAGATTAAGAGGTGGGTCTAGGTTGAGATCGCATTTCACAATATCGAAATATAATAGGTTGAGGCTTGTGTTGTATGAGTGAAATGCGATGCGAGAAGGCTATTATAACATTGCAATTTTATAGATCACAATCCTTTGTGGTATGCTGTAAAGAGAAGTCTTTTATAAACAACGTTGTTGCAATGTGAAACTTTAGCTTTTATAGAAGCTTTAAGGACTTTCTAACATTATGACCATTTTCCGAATATATATTTTCTTTTTTGATTGTTTCATCGTAGATCGTGGTGGGTTTGAAAGGTATTATCTGTGATGCATTTTATGGTAAATATGAAAAAGTAGCATTTTAATGGTTTTATAGGTTTTGTTTTATATCTTGATTTATTCTAAAAATAAAAGAAATATCAACATGCTAGGATTGATTTTTTGGGTATGTATATATGTATAGAGAGAGAGATTTTGAAAGGGTCCCCATTTATTAAAGTAATATTTTACTACTAACGTGAATAAATGGGGGGCTTATTGACAAGCACAACAAGTTCACAATAATAAATTGATTCATTGTAACCACAAGGTTTCAATTCATTTAACAATCACATAACTTACAATCCAATTATTGTTCATTATGTCATTCACACAAAAATACATTCTGGTTCATACAGATGCAAAGGTATATGCCTGCTTTTCCTTCAAAAATGTAGTTACATAGAGAAACAATGAGCTCCTCTATTATCTTCTATCTCCTCTCTTCCCCTTTCTTCTCATTCCCCAAGGAACTTTCAAACACTCTTTTCTTAATGTTTTCCAAAAACAATTGACTATGACAACCAAGAATCATAAAAAGATGAATCATTTTCCCCTCTCCACAAAATAGGGAAAACTAAAAACTATATCTACATTAGAAACTAACTTCTATAACTTATTTATGAAAACAAAAAATCTCACTCCTAAATTAAATATTTAAGCTTTCTTAATAATTTTTTTCCCGAACATTACCATGTGACCATTTCATCACATTGGTAAGCTCTTGTCCAGACTTCATCAAAATTTGTGCTTAGCCTATGCACCTGCATAAAAATAAAGTGTTTAAAACATGTCGGTGATTAATTTTTAGTAAAATTTCAAAGACAAACTTTATGTTGAATACCTTTTGATCCACCTAATATCATTATTTTCAACATTTTTTTGAAGTTTTTACACTCTTTTGAAAAAAAACAATCTAAATGAGTTTCTTCAATTTTTTAATTTGCATGACACATATTAACCAATACGCATCATTGATATAAAAATACATATAATTCAAATATAATAAACTTTTAATAAAATTTAGAGAACTTGTCATATTCTCTAGTTGTTGGCATGAGCTACCATCACACTGACTATAATAAGATGTTTTCCTTGAATTTTTATCATTAATCTTCTATTAAGAAACCCTGGAATCATCACATATTGAAATTATGAAATAATGTTTACAAAATAAGTTTTTGGTTCTCATAAGTATAAATACTAAAGGAATTGGTATATAATTACCATGTTATTACAAATTAGAAAACATTTTATTGACAAATATTATATTCATTTGGTGCTCCATAATGCAATAGATGCACTAACGCTTCATGAAAATTTATTGCACACCGTCAAACTTGTAAACAAATATAAAACATGATGCTTTTGGTATTAAAAAAATGTTATTTATATTTCAATATGTTTTTGGAATGAACATATGCACTAGTGTTCTATTCCTTCATATTGTGCATTTCTAATTACAAAATCATATTTTTAATGAAAGATGGAAGCAATAGGGATTGGGAATCAATGTATTAAGTGGTGACATTGCAACAGATATTAAATGCTCCATATATAATAAAGAAACCTTATAAAAATATTTTTCTTAATAGAAAAAAAAAATCTTATTGTGAAATATAGAGAATGAAATGAGGAGAAAAAACATGAAAGCTAGTGCTTCCAACATGGAAGTTAACTATGAAACCCTTCTATTTAATTGAGAATTCACTGAGTATTGTTTGAATGAAATTGCAAAGATATTGGTATCATGAACAGAATGAAGTCACATATCTAGAATTTATCCTTTGTAGATTTTTATATGAGCTACATTGATCTCACACGAATTTCTCAATTCAAAAAATCAACCCAGTCCAAAGTATTTGTTGATAAATTTATCTTGCACAAATCTCCTTGGCAAGTGGTGAAGCAATGAAATAAGGATTGAGGCTTTCATTTACAATACACATTTAGAGAAATGAAATTCTTGCTCATTTTTTCATCATATATTTTGGTGCATTGATGATAAACATGCACATTTTTTTGTAACCTACCTTTTCGATGCATTATACAATGTAAAGCACATTGAAGCACTTTTTATGTAAAAGTGTAATTCTAGAGAATTTAATTGACAAAATGTAAATGCAAGCCTATATAATTAAATTTTACATATATTTTGTTGCGCAAAGGAAATAATGAAGCTCATTCTTTAGTGTATATCAGTGCACCAATGCACTTGGTCTTACATATGCATTGATATGTCACAAGATGAAATGATGCACTGATAAATTTTAAAATCTCTTAAAATTTTTGTTTGAAGTTAGATTGTTTTATGCTTCCAAAACTAATTTTCAAGAATTTTATCATGTATTGATTATGGTGTTGGAACAAATGTATAGAATAAAAGGTTATAATATCAAATGACCAACACTTTAAATTCTAACTCATTCCATATCATTGCAAGTGTTTCAAGTTTTCCCTTGCAATTTTAGTAAATCCAAATTTATTTATGATTCATTTATCTAATTAAATTTATTTTAATTATACACATTAAATTTGAATAATTGGTCAATGAATTTTTTAGGATGTTAATTCAAGAATGAGTTCAAATGCGCAAGATATTCCACTAGTGACAAATGTTACAAGCTCTTACTAGGAGAAGGATATCATTATTGGCATTATGATACAGGTATGCTACAAGTGTTGTCCTTGATGGAAACTCACTCAAATGACAGGCCATAATAAAACAAGTAAATAGCAAAGAATTAATGATCAGAGAGGTATACACAGGTTCACTGAGGAAAAGATGCATATACACGTGGGTTAGAAGAACAAACGGGATGTATTTTGTACACACACACTTTCATGGAAGTAAAAGCGTGTACATGTTGGAAAACTAAGTTTTGGTCCGTGGTATTTTGGTATTGATCGATGGTATTTGGTCCAAATTATTGACCCTAAGTATTGGGTCGAAGATATTGGTCCTACGTGGTTTTGGACCATGGTATCAAGAGAGGCTTAAACCTATATAAGGAGAAGAAGATCATTAGGCCAAAGTGCAAGTGTGTAAGTGATGAATATTTGATCAAGTGTGAGATCTAGTATGCAGGTTATGGGTATGTGATGCTTTGGAAAGGATGCACCTATGTGGCGAATGAATGTTGATGAAATGGGATCATGGAGACTAAAATGCGTTATCATTATATGGTATGATCATAAATAGTTTACATCTGAATACTGACATATGCCTTATCCTTTATATTTGATAACCTGGGTATATCTAAAGTAGAAAATTACAGTGAAGGTATAAGCAATTATTTCCAGATCTGTACACTAGTTCGCTTTGGTGAAAGGGTGTATACACGCTAGTTCGACATAGCCAAGTAGCGCATACATTATGAGATTTGATATTTGAGGTTGTTGTTGGTTCTATTGGTTGTTGCAGAGTTCTAGGTTCTGCTCTATGTTCTGGTGACTGTGATTTGATGACATGGTTTCAATGATTCAGTTGTTGGGTGATTCAAAGATTGATGATGCAAATATGGTTGATGTTTATATTTCAGTGATGATTACTTTTTTGCTTTGACACTATTGATGGATCCAGTCTGAAAATTAATGAAATGTGGTCCTTGGAAGGAAAAGGAAGGTTGTAGCTTTCTGTAGCCTGACACCTATGTACTGGTACACATATCAGCTAGTACAAGAGCTAGGGGGTTGTAGCCTTCTGTAGGTAGAAGCCTACGTACTGGTATAAGACTGCACCAGTACAAAAAATTGTAAAAGAAGTTTCTTATTATTAAAAGAAGATAGAGACGATTGCAACAGGTGGTTTTCGCCCACATTGGATTTCAACCTTATATCATTGTGTTCATGTGTGTTTCTTATGTGTGATGATCTGTTATGTTCTTACTACACCTGGTTACTATTTATATAATGAGGTTCTAATGTACTGGTTAAAGATCAACATATAAAGGATTAACTAAATCATAGGTTTACTGGATATACGCTAGTTGCATTAAACATAGTTTTGTGTACAGGTAGGTTCCCTTAATTGAAGTAACGCAAATGAATATAAGTATGGAAATGAAAAAGTGTTTGATTTGCTAATACCGATTCAGCCCCCCCTCCCCCCCTCCTCTTATATTTTTTCAACAATTGGTATCAAAGTAGGTTCTTCAAAAGAAGCTTGATCACTTGAAGGAAGATCAATCATGATGAGTAATCAAGAAAGAGAGGGATCCATTAGACCACCAACCTTTTATGGGAGGAATTTTGTTTGCCAGAAGATAAGAACCATAGCTTATCTACAATCATTTGGAATGGATATTTTGGAAATCGTGGAAGGAGAATATACATTTCCATCAGTAACTCCTACAAACAGAGCAGGTAGAAAGCAATATGAAGCCAATGTCAAAGTTGTTAGTGTTTTATTGGGAAGTTTTTCAAAATAAGAGTATGTCAAGATCATGTAGCTCAAAATAGCCAAAGAAATATGGGACAAAATCATTCTGAGCTACGAAGGAGATGCTCAGGTAAAATGTGCCAAGCTTCAAACTCTCAGAATTCAGTATGGAACTCTTAAGATGTATAGTGATGAAAGCATAGCTCATTACTTCCTACATATAGACGAAATTGTCAATTGTATGAAGAATTTGGGTGAAGAAATTAAGGAAGTTGTCTTAGTTGAGAAAGTGTTGAGATCCTTGTATGCTAAATTTGAACCCAAAGTGTCTACCATAGAAGAAAAATAGTATCTGCAGAATATTACTGTGACGCAGCTTCACGGAATCTTAACTGCCTTTGAGATGAGAAAAGGACGACCATCAAATATGAGAGAAGTTGCATTAGGGAAAAGAAAAACACTATGAGCCAAGTGATATTTTAGAAGAAGAAGATGAGGTAAATTTTGTCAATAAGCTTCAACAAGGTTTTGGAAGGCTCAAAGGTAAGCTACCTTTTAATTGTTTTTCTTCTAGTAGAGTTGGTCATTATGCTACTAGATGCCCTCATAACCAAGGAAAGATGTCTGAAGGAGGTAATAGAAGTTATTATACTCATGATGATAATGACAACATGTCTAATAGTGATGAAGATAATCAGGAAATTAAACTTCTCATGGTATATGAAAATAAGGATGTAGAAACAAAAGAAGCTACAAGTTTAAAAGATTAGTTGGAGATAGCAACCAAAGTAATGGAGCAGCTACAGGATGTAGTCATATCATTAAGAAAGGAAATAAATGATCCGAGCATAATAATACAGAGACTTGAATCTAAGATCCTCTCTCTAAAGAAAGATCTTGAAGAATCAAAGAAGCACAATGAAGAAGCTCTTGAACAACAAGAACAAGAAGTTCTCGAATTAAGGCAACAAGTGGAAAAAGGAAGAAAAGTTAAAGAACAAAATTAGGTTGAGGTAAATCTCTAAGAAGAAAAATTAGAAGAAAAGGGTAAACTGTTACGATTTCAAGACAACGCTAAGATTTGGGATAATATTCTTAGTAGTCAAAGGTCTCCTACCATTAAAACTAGTATTGGTTTTCATGAATCTATTGAAGGGGAATCTAGCTCACAAGGAGAGGTAAGAAACTCTAATGAGAAATCTGAAATGCTCAATAAAGAGATGAGAGGACAACCCCATCAACTACCAAGGAAAGAAATTCTTCAAAGAAAATCTTTTACTCCTAACTGTGGAAATGATGGTCGGTTATTATCTTCAAGGAATGATGTTCAATGTTTTATATGTCATAATTTTGGACATGTTGTAGCCATATGCAGAAGTAGAATGGTTCAAAACCATCACATAGAAAGATCATCACATTCCAGGTACTTTAAAGGATATTTTTTTGCTTGCAATATGTTTTGTGACAAAGCTATGAAAAATATAAGATGTTATGCATGTAATAAGTTTGGACATAAAGTAAAGGAATGTAGGAGAAAAATTCAGACACCAAACCAAGAGGAGCATACATCAACACAATCCCAGGAAATTGAAGAAGATGAAATTATTGTCAGACATATGTGGCATAGCTCAGTTTGCAGATACAACAAACCCAAGGGAAGATGAAAGTGTAAAACTTTAGTATTCCGATTTTCATACGCAACTTTTATGAAGAAAAGTTGCATATATACGTGAGGCAGACGTTGCACAGTCACATATATAATGTTTTGAAGAAAAGCAGCAATACAAAATTCTGATATGGTTCAGTCACTATTTGATGATGGCATGGGACAGGTTCAGGGGGAGCATATACTTCAAATAATACATTTTTGACATTGTGGTTAGAAGTCTTTGGTGATGATGCTTATGTAGCTAAATGATACATCTTGCTACTTATTGTTGGTTGGTCAAAATAATGGTATTGCAAGTTATAGGTCTAGATGTTGATGATAGATGCTTATGGTGCAGATCATATATGGTGTATGATAGTTGGTGATGACTATCATGGTCCTGATTAGAGTACTGGTCTTTGTTGTATATCATTTGTAAAGGTCATCAGTTGTAACCCCACTATGCATGGGATGGATGATGTAATGTTTCTTGTTTTTGAGTCATATATAAACAATTGGTATATCCCCATTTGGTTGGGTGGATGAGTCAAAAATGGTGTATCCCCATTTGGTTGGGAGATTGATGTATGTATGAGTCTTTGGTGATAAGAAGGTCATTGGCGATGTATGTATAGAGTCATGTTATTCTTTTGCGGACCTTACATGTGTTCAAGGTGAGCATGAACAGATTGATACATCTTAGTATGTACAAAGGTGGAGCTCAATTAGAAATTTCAGCATGTATTCAGGGGGATTATGGACAGCAGAATGTATATCAAGGAAGAGAATATCTTGATCCTCCCTTTGCCCTTGATGTCAAAGGGGGAGAGTAACTTGGTGTGATTGTTGCCATCAAGTCCAAAGGGGGAGATTGTTGGCATTATGATATAGGTGTTGTCCTTGATGGCAACTCACTCAGATGATAGATCATAGTACAACAAGTAAATAGCAAAGAATTAATGATCGGAGAGGTATACACAGGTTCACTAAGGAAAATATGTCTATACAGGTGGGTTAGAAGAACAAAAGGCGCATATGTCATACACATGCACTTTCACAGAAGTAAAAGCATGTACATGTTGGAAAACTAAGTTTTGGTCTGTGGCATGGAAAATTTATGGGTGAATTTTTGCCCTTGGGCTAAATTAAGGGGTTTTATATTTTTATTGAGTGAATATTTTGTATCATAGTACATTGCTATAAATCACCTCAAATTTATTTTATAAAAAAATTAGGTATGGATGTTAGCCCAACTTATTTTAAGGGAGAGGGTTAAAAAAGTAAATTTAGCCCTTGAAATTAGGAGTTACAATCTTCCATTCGCCTTCATTTTATTTATGATAGTTATAAATAATAATATAAATACAGTGGAGGTATGGTAAATAAATAAAATATTTTTTTATATTTACTCCATATGTCACCTTATATTTATAAACACACAAGGGTGTCAATGAATAAAAATATAAATAAAGTGGAGGTATGGTAAATAAATAAAACCTGTTTCTACATTTAGTCCATAACCCTCTTTCTATCTAAGAAGGATAAAAAAAGAGGTTTTATTTAATTGAATGCTATGGGCTAAATACCATATTTATAAAAGAGGTATGGTAAATTAGTAAAGATATAAATAAACGAGAGGTATGGTAAATAAATAAAACATTTTTTATATTTACTCCATAAGCCACCTTATATTTATGAAATGTGTTATATTTAGGTGAAGCCTATGGGCCAAATACCATGGGCCAAGTTATTATTAATACCATGCAGAAAAACATTATTAACCCTAATATTAGTATGAATAAAAATAAAGGTGGCACATGGTACTTACCCATGGTATTCACATGGAATACAACTTATTTAAAGGTGGGGAATTAAACTAGCATAGATCCATTTTTACTCTGGATCAAATATCGTGATATGCAAACTGACATAGAGTGAAAAAATATTTGATCCCTCTCGAGGCTTGGTAGATCAAGAGTAAAAATGGATCTTGTAATTTAATGTCACTTAAACCTTTTAACTTGGTTAAAACAAAAAAATAAAATATAAATCAATTATTAATTTTATTAATTTTTATGCAAACTAACATAGAGTGAAAAAATATTTGATCCCTCTTGGGACTTGGTAGATCAAGAGAAAAAATGGATCTTGTAATTTAATGTCACTTAAAAATTTTAACTTGGTTAAAAAAAAATCAATTATTAATTTTATTAATTTTTATAAATTACTAATAGTAGTTTTTAAGCTCCATGTTTATGATAACCCATGATATTGACCCATGGTAATACCATGGTATTCATGTGAGCATATACTATTTAAAGGGGAAATTCTATCACCTTAGATCCATCTTAATTTCGTGTCTTCCATCTTAATTCCGTGTCTACCAAGTACTAGGAGAGATAAATAGATTTCATCCCTCTAAAGTGGTAGATGTAGAGTTAACATGGGTATAGGTTGGTCTTTATGATAATGAAGATATAAAATAGACTTAGGAAATTATATTGTAAAAAAAATCTTAAGGTGAATGGTTAAAGCTACATTTAGTTACTTCACAAAATTTAGTAAAAAATACCAATATCTGCATTAATATTGGTTTTTTTTATTTAACAAAAGAAATGCAAAACAATGAAATCTTAACTCTTTCCACATCACCCTCATATAAAAGAGATAGTCTACCCAGATTTCCCACCATTTTTCAAACATTCTCAATATGATATCTTCATGAAAAAGTTAAGGTACTAATCTTGGAATAGTTGTTGGAAAAATATGCTGGTTATGCTGGTTTGTACAACCTTTCATCTTCTCTGCTATTCTTAGTTTGTCATAATGATCTGTAGGGGTTGGGTCACTGCACCATATTGTCCTAAAAGGTGGATATTGTGCACCAAAAAGGAAATTAATCCTCAAGTTACAATGTTGTTAAAAATGGTATGAAGGTAGTGAATTATGCTAATAAGAAATTTAGATTGGGAGAGACGTAATTAAATTTTATTATTTAATTGAATATTTCCAATTAAAATAATACTAAATCTACATTTATATTTATATATTGATTAGAAGGCTTCGTCACTTCTTTAGATCCCCTTCAGGCCTTTGGGATACCTACTACTTCATTATATTATACAGTTGGGGCTTGCTACTTGTTGGGGTGTTTGGGTAAACAAACTTGATGTGTTTTTTTTAATCTCGCAGTTGGAGTCTATGGAATAAGAAAGAAATTTGATAGCTTGGCAAAAGTGGTAGCTTGACAAAAGTGGTAAAGAAAACATTAATCTCTCCTATCATGACAAACATGGCCACTAAAACTTGCAGCATTGTTTTTAGGAAGTGAAAATTATGTTTCTTTTTCCCAAACATGTATGTTAGTATATCATAGTTTAATGAATATGTTTTATTATTATCATATATGGTTTCATACTTTAACAAAACATTCGTCAAGACTTCATAATGTTTTATTATTCAGTGAAAGATTTTCCAAGATCTTACAAGATTTTGTAATTCACTCCATG
>APFE031702322.1:105087-117727 GCA_000404065.3 Pinus taeda
ATTAGTGATAAAATCACCTCCCAGTTTTCCTATGTATCAAGGAGATTTCCCATTTATTATACTTATAAATTTAGGGTGGTTCTTCAAATTTTCCCTGGTCCTTTGTATTTGGTCCTTGGTATTTTGGTATTGGTCCATGGTATTTGGTCCAAGGTATTGGTCCTACGTGGTTTTGGACCATGGTATTGAGAGAGACCTAAACATATATAAGGAGAAGAAGATCATTAGGCCAAAGTGCAAGTGATGAATATCCGATAAAGTGTGAGATCTAGTATGCAGGTTATGGGTATGTGATGCTTTGCAAAGGATGCACATATGTGGTGAATGAAGGTTGATGAAATGGGATCATGAAGACTAAAATGCATTATCATTATATAGTATGATCATAAATAGTTCAGATCTGAATACTGACGCATGTCTTATCCTTTATATCCGATGAAATAGGTATATCTAAAGTAGAAAATTGTAGCGAAGGTATTAGTAATTATTTTCAGATTTGTATGCTAGTTACCTTTGGTGAAAGGGCATATACACGTTGGTTCAGCACAACCAAGTAACATATACATTATGAGATTTGATATTTGAGGTTGTTGTTGGTTCTAGTGGTTGTTGCAGAGTTCTGGGTTCTGCTTTGTGTTCTCGTGACTGTGTTTTGATGACAAGGTTTCAGTGATTTAGTTGTTGGGTGATTAAGAGATTCATTATGAAAATATGGGTGATGTTTATATTACAGTGATGATTACTTTTACGCTTGGACGTTATTGATGGATCCAGTCTGAAAATTAATGAAACATGGTCCCTCGAAGGAAAAAGAAGGTTGTAGCCTTCTGTAGGCCAATACTTATGTACTAGTACACATATCAGGTAGTGCAAGAGCTAGGGGGTTGTAGCTTCCTTCCAAAGAAGCTACAAAATGAGGCAAGGTTGTAGCCTTCTGTAAGTAGAAGCCTGCGTACTAGTATACCACGACACCGGTAGAAAAATTGTAAAAGAAGTTTCTTATTACTAAAATAAGATAGAGACGATTGCAACAAGTGGTTTTCACCTACATTGGGTTTCCACCTTATATCATGGTGTTCATGTCTGTTTCTTATGTCTGATGATCTTTTCTATTTTTACTACACCTTGTTACTATTTATATGGTTAATGAAGTTTTAATGCACTAGTTAAAGATCAACATATAAAGGATTAACTAAATCATAAGTTTACTGGATATATGCTAGTTGCATTAAACATAGTTACATGTACATGTGGGTTCCCTCATTTGAAGTAGCATGTATGAATCTGAGTATGGAAATGAAAACGTGTTTGATTTGATAATATTGATTCACCCCCTGCCCCTCTCAGTATTATTTCCAACAATTGGTATCAGAGTAGGTTCTTGAGAAGAAGCTTGATTGTTTAAAGGAAGATCCATCATCATGAGTAATCAAGAAAGAGAGGGATCCATCAGACCACCAATTTTCGATGCGAGAAATTTTGTTTACTGGAAGATAAGAACCACAACTTACCTATTATTGATTGGAATGGATATCTGGGAAATCGTGGAACAAGGATTAACATTTCCATCAACAATTCCTAGAGATACAGCAGGTAGAAAGCAATATGAAACCAATGCCAAATCTGTTAGTGTTTTATTGGGAATTTTGTTAAAATTAGAGTTTGTCAAGATCATGCAGCTCAAAATAGCCAAATAAATATGGGACAAAATCATTCTGAGCTACGAAGGAGACGCTCGGGTAAAACGAGCTAAGCTTCAAACTCTCAGAATTTAGTATGAAACTCTTAAGATGCAGAGTGATGAAAGCATAGCTCATTACTTCCTATGTATGTATGAGATTGTCAATTCTATGAAGAATCTGGGTGAAGAAATTAAGGAGATTGTCTTGGTTGAAAAAGTTTTGAGATCCCTGTCTGCTAAATTTAAACCCAAAGTGTCTGCCATAGAAGAAAAACATGATTTGCAGAATATTACTATAGCACAAATTCACGGAATCTTAGCTGCCTTTGAGATGAGAAAAGGAGGACCATCAAATATGAGAGAAGATGTAATTAAAGCATCAATAAAGGGAAAAGAAAAAAACTATGAATCAGGACACATTTCAAAAGAAGAAGATGAGGTAAATTTTGTCAAGAAGCTTCAACGGGGTTCTGGAAGGTTCAAAGGTAAGCTACCTTTCAAATGTTTTACTTGTGGTAGAGTTGGTTATTATGCTGCTAGATGCCCTAATAAAAAAGGAAAGATGTCTGAAGGAGGTAATAGAAGGTATTATAATCATGATGATAATGATGGGTTGTCCAATAGTGATGAAGATAATCAGGAACTTAAACTTCTCATGGCATATGAAAATAAGGACGTAGAAATAGAAGAAGTTACCAGTTTAAATGATCAACTGGAGACAACAAATGGAGTAAGGGAGCAGCTGCAGGATGTAGTGGTATCATTAAGAAAGGAAATAAATGATCAGAGCATAAAAATCCAGAGACTTGAATCTAAGATCCTCTCTCTAAAGGAAGATATTGAAGAATCAAAGAAGCACAATGAAGAAGTTGTTGAAGAACAAGAACAAGAATTTCTCGAATTAAGGAAACAAGTGGAAAAAGGAAGAAAAGCTAAAGAAAAACATCAGGTTGAGGTAAATCTCTTAAAATAAAAATTAGAAGAAAAGGGTAAATTGCTATGATTTCAAGACAGTACTAAGATTTTGGATAATATTGTTAGTAGTCAACGGTCTCCTACCATCAAAAATGGTTTTGGTTTTCATGAATCTATTAAAGGGGAATCTAGCTCACAAGGAGACACAAGAAACTCTAATGAGAAATCTGAAATTCTCAACAAAGAGATGAGACGACAACCCCATCAACTACCAAGGAAAGAAATTCTTCAAAGAAAATCTTTTACTCCTAACTAGGGAAATGATAGTCGATTATTATGTTCAAGGTATGATGTCCAATGTTTCATATGTCATAATTTTGGACATGTTGCAGCTAGATGCAGAAGTAGAATGGTTCAAAACCATCACACAAAAAGATCATCACAATCCAGGTACTTTAAAGGAAATTGTTTTACTTGCAATATGTTTGGTCACAAAGCTATTGATTGAAATAAAAGGAATATGAAACATATAAAATGTTATGTGTGTAACAAGTTTGGACATAAATTAAAGGAATGCAGGAGAAAATTTAGACACCAAACGAAGAGGAGCATACATCATCACAATCCCAAGTATTGAAGAAGACATAATTATTGTCAGAAAGATGTTGCATAGCTTAGTTTACAAACATAATAGACCCAAGGGAAGACGAATGTGTAAAACTTCAGTATTCTGATTTTCATACGCAGATTTTATGAAGAAAAATCGGATATGTACATGAGTTATGAAGAAAATTCAAATTTATTTTATAAAAAAATTAGGTATGGATGCTAGCCCACCTTATTTTAAGGGAGAGGGTAAAAAAAATTAAATTTAGCCATTGAAATCAGGAGTTACAATCTTACATTTGCCTTCATTTTATTTATGATATTTATAAATAAAAATATAAATACAGTGGAGGTATGGTAGATAAATAAAAGCTCTTTTTATACTTACTCTAAAGATGTGGTAAATAAATAAAAATACAAATAAACTAGAGGTATGGTAAATAAATAAAACCTCTTTTTATATTTAGTCCATAACCCATGGTAAATAAATAAAAGCTCTTTTTATACATACTCCAAAGGTGTGGTAAATAAATAAAAATACAAATAAATTAGAGGTATGGTAAAGCAATAAAACCTCTTTTTATATTTAGTCCATAACACTCTTTCTATTTAAGAGGGCTCAAAAATGAGGTTTCATTTAAGTGAATCCTATAGGCCAAATCCCATATTTATAAAAGTATGGTAAATTAATAAAAATACAAATAAATGAGAGGTATGGTAAATAAATAAAACATTTTTTTATATTTACTCCATACGTCGCCTTATATTTATGAACACACAAGAATGTAAATAAATAAAAATATAAATAAATTAAAGGTGTGGTAAATAAATAAAACATGTTTGTAAGAAGAGTTTCAGCGTAAATCACATGTAGAAAACCTTTATAGCCATTAATGGCCATACCTAGCCATTTGGAAGAGTTGCTCTCCCTATTTAACACACAATGATTTGACTCCTCAACTTGTCTTGACGATGAACCACACTAGTTGGTTCGGAATGCATCGACAAAGGTTTTCTACATGTGATTTACGTTGAAACTCTTCTTACAAATATTATGGATCATAGAAGCCTCAATTCAATAAATAAAACATGTTTCTATAGTTAGTCCTTAACCCTCTTTCTATTTAAGAAGGCTAAAAAAAAGGTTTTATTTAATTGAATCCTATGGGCCAAGTACCATATTTATAAAAGAGGTATGATAAATTAATAAAAATATAAATAAAACATTTTTTATATTTACTCCATAAGCAACCTTATATTTATGAAATGTGTTATATTTAGGTGAAGCCTATGGGCCAAATTATTATTAATACCATGCAAAAAAACATTATTAACCCTAATCTTAGTGTGAATAAAAATAAAGATCGCACATGGTATTTACCCATGGTATTCACATGGAATGCAACCTATTTAAAGGGGCAAATTAAACTAGCATAGATCCATCTTCACTCTATATTGTCATATGAAAACTAACATAGAGTGAAAAGATATTTAATCCCTCTCAAGGCTTGGTAGATAAAGAGTAAAAATGGATATTGTAATTTAATGTCACTTAAACATTTTAACTTTGGTTAAAATAAAAAATAAAATAAAATAAAAATCAATTATTAATTTTATTAATTTTTATAAATTACTAATAATAGTTTTTCAGCTCCAGGTTTATGATAACCCATGGTATTGATCCATGGTAATACCATGGTATTCATGTGAGCATAGAGTATTTAAAGGGAAATTTTATCAACTTAGATCCATCTTAATTCTGGGTCTACCAAGTGCTAGGAGAGATAAATAGATTTCATCCCTCTAAGTGTGGTAGATGTGGAGTTAAGATGGATATAGGTTGGTCTTTATGATAATGAAGATATTAAACAGACTTAGGAAATTATACTGTAAAAAAAAAAAAAAAATCTTAAGGTGAATGGTTAAAGCTAGATTTAGTCACTTCACAAAATGTACTAAAAAATACCAATATCTCCTTTAAAACAATGAAATCTTAACTCTTTTTGCATCACCCTCGCAGAAGAGAGATAGTCTGCCCAGATTTCTCACCATTTTTCAAACATTCTCAATATGATATCTTCATGAAAAAGTTAAGGTACTAATCTTGGATTAGTTGTTTGAAAAATATGTTGGTTTGTATAGCCTTTCATCTTCTCTACTATTCATAGTTTGTCGTAATGATCTGTAGGGGTTGGGTCACTGCACCATATTGTCCTAAAAGGCAGAGATTGTGCACTAAAAAGGAAATTAATCCACATGTTACAACGCTATTAAAAATGATATGAAGGTAGTGAATTATGCTAATAAGAAATTTAGATTGGGAGAGACGTAATTAAATTTTATTATTTAATTGAAGATTTCCAATTAAAATATAATAAATCTACATTTATTATATTTATTGGAAGGCTTCTCACAACGGTTAATTTCTTTAGATCCCCTTAGGCCCTTGGGATACCTACTACTTCTTATATTATATAGTTGGGGTCTTGCTAATTGTTGGGTGTTGGGGTAAACAAACTTGATGTTTTTTTTATATCTTGTAGTTGGAATCTATGAAATAAGAAAGAAATTTCATAGCTTGGCAAAAGTGGTAGCTTGAGGGAAGTGGTAGAGAAAACATTAATATCTCCTACCATGACAAACATGGCCACTAAAACTTGCAAAATTGTTTGTAGGAAGTGAAAAATATGTTTTTTTTTTTCCATACATGTATGTTAGTATATTATAGTTTAATGAATATGTTTTATTATTATCATATATGGTTTCATACTTTAACACAACATTCACCAAGACTTCAAAATGTTTTATTATTCAATGAAAGATTTTCCAAGGTCTTACAAGATTTTATAATTCGGTCCATGACTTTACAAGAATATATAATATGGTGAGAGATTCGCCAAAAAATATATATATACATATTATATTAGTGATAAAATCGCCTCCCAGTTTTCCTATGTATCATGGTGATTCGCCCATTTATTATATATATAAATTTAGGGTGGCTCTTAAAATTTTCCCTGGTCTCTGGTAGTTTGGTATTGGTCAATGGTATTTGGTCCAAGGTATTGATCCTAGGTATTGGGTCCAAGGTATTGGTCCTACATGGTTTTGGACCATGGTATTGAGAGAGGCCTAAACCTATATAAGGAGAAGAAGATCATTAGGCCAAAGTGCAAGGGTTCAAGTGATGAATATTTGATAAAGTGTGAGATCTAGTATGCAGGTTATGGGTATGTGATGCTTTGCAATGGATGCACCTATGTGGCAAATGAAGGTTGATGAAATGGGATCATGAAGAATAAAATGCATTATCATTATATGGTATGACCATAAATAGTTCAGATCTGAATACTAACGCATGTCTTATCCTTTATATCTGATGACCTAGGTATATCTAAAGTAGAAAATTGTAGCAAAGGTATAGGTAATTATTTTCAGATATGTACGTTGGTTACCTTTGGTGAAAGGGTGTATACATGGTTTGACACAGCCAAGTAGAGTATACATTATGAGATTTGATATTTTAGGTTGTTGTTGGTTCTAGTGGTTGTTGCAGAGTTCTGGGTTCTGCTTTGTGTTCTAGTGACTGTGTTTTGATGACAATGTTTCAGTGATTCAGTTGTTGGGTGATTCAGAGATTGATGATGCAAATATGGTTGATGTTTATGTTGCAGTGATGATTACTTTTGTGCTTTGACATTAATGATGGATCCAGATTGAAAATTAATGAAACATGGTCCCTGGAAGGAAAAATAAGGTTTTTGCCCTCTGTAGGCCAGTAATTGCATACTAGTACACATATCAGCTAGTACAAGAGCTAGGAGGTTGTATCTCCCTTCTAGAGAAGCTGGAGAACGAGAGACAGTTGTAGCATTCTGCAGGTAGAAGCCTGCGTACTGGTATAAGACTGCACCAGTACCAAAAATTGTAAAAGAGTTTTCTTAGTATTAAAAGAAGCTAGAGACGATTGCAGCAGGTGGTTTTCACCCACATTGGGTTTTGACCTTATATCATGGTGTTCATGTCTTTTACTTATGTGTGATGATCTGTTCTATTTTTACTACACCTGGTTACTATTCATATGGTCAATGAAGTTCTGATGCACTGGTTAAAGATCAACATATAAAGGATTAACTAAATCATAAGTTTAATGGATATACACTAGTTTCATTAAACAAAGTTGCATGTACATGTGGGTTCCCTTATTTGAAGTAGTGTATATGAATCTAAGTATGGAAAGGAAAAAGTGTTTGATTTGCTAATACTGATTCATCGCCCCACCTCTTAGTATTATTTCGAACAATTAGTGTCAAAGCAGGTTCTCAGAAAAAGCTTGATTGCTTGAAGGAAGAACCATCATCAGGAGTAATCAAGAAAGAGAGGGATCCATCAAACCACCAATTATCGATGGAAGAAATTTTGTTTACTGGAAGCTAATAAGCACATCTTATCTACAATCACTTTGAATTGATATTTGGGAAATCGTGGAAGGAGGATATACATTTCCATCAGCAATTCCTACAGATACAACAGCTAGAAAGCAATATGAAACCAATGCCAAAGTTGTTAGCGTTTTACTGGGAATTTTGTCAAAATTAGAGTTTGTTAAGATCATGCAGCCCAAAACAGCCAAAGAAATATGGGACAAAATCATTCTTAGCTACGAAGGAGATGCTCAGGTAAAACATGCTAAGCTTCAAACTCTCATAATTCAGTATCAAGCTCTTAACATGCATAGTGATGAAAGCATAGCTCATTGCTTCCTACATATAGAAGAGATTGTCAATTGTATGAAGAATATAGGTGAAGAAATTAATTAGGTTGTCTTAGTTGAGAAAGGGTTGAGATCCTTGTGTGCTAAATTTGAACCCAAAGTGTCTCCCATAGAAGCAAAACATGATTTGTAGAATATTACTATGACACAGCTTCACGAAATATTAACTACCTTTGAGATGAGAAAAGGAGGACCATCAAATATGAGAGAAGCCACAGTTAAAGCATCAATAAAGGGAAAATAAAAACACTATGAATCAGGACACATTTCAGAAGAAGAAGATAAGGTAAATTTTGTCAAGAAGCTTCAACGAGGTTCTGGAAGGTTCAAAGGTAAGCTACCTTTCAAATGTTTTACTTGTGGTAGAGTTGGTCATTATGCTACTATATGCTCTCATAACAAAGGAAAGATTTATAAAGGAGGTAATAGAAGTTATTATACTCATTATGATAATGATGTCTTGTCAAATAGTGATGAAGATAATCAAGAAATTAAACTTCTCATGGCATATGAAAATAAGGATGTAGAAACAGAAAAGGTTACCAGTTTAAAAGATCAACTGGAGATAGCAACCAGAGTAAGGAAGCAGCTGCAGGATGTAGTGATATCATTAAGAAAGGAAATATATGATTAGAGCATAGCAATCGAGAGACTTTAATCTAAGATCCTCTCTCTAAAGGAAGATCTTGAAGAATCAAAGAAGCACAATGAAGAAACTCTTGAAGAACAAGAACAAGAAGTTCTCAAATTAAGGCAAAAAGTGGAAAGAGGAAGAAAAGATAAAGAACAACATCAGGTTGAGGTAAATCTTCTAAAATAAAAATTATAAGAAAAGTGTAAATTGTTACGATTTCAAGAAAATACTAAGAGTTTGGATAATATTCTTAGTATTCATAGGTCTCCTACCATCAAAACTGGTCTTGGTTTTCATGAATCTATTGAAGGGGAATCTAGTTCATAAGGAGAGAAAAGAAACTCTCATGAGAAATATGAAGTGCTCAACAAAGAGATGGGAGGTCAACACCATCAACTACCAAGGAAAGAAATTCTTCAAAGAAAATCTTTTACTCCTAACTATGGAAATGGTAGTCGGTTATTATCTTCAAGAAATGATGTCGAATTTTTTATTTGTCATAATTTTGGACATGTTGTAGCCAGATGCAGAAGTAGAGTGGTTCAAAACCATCACAGAGAAAGATCATCATGTTCCAGGTAATTTAAAAGATATTGTTTTTCTTGCAATATGTTTGGTCACAAAGTTATTGATTGCAATAAAAGGAATAGGAAACATATAAGATGTTATGCACGTAACGGGTGTAGACATAAATTAAAGGAATGTAGGAGCAAAATTCAGACACCAAACCAACAGGAGCATACATCATCACAATCCCAAGTATTGAAGAAGACAAAATTATTGTTAGAAAGATGTGGCATAGCTCAATTTGGAAACATAACAGACCCAAGGGAAGATGAATGTGTAAAATTTCAGTATTCCAATTTTCATACACAACTTTTATGAAGAAAAGTCACATATATACGTGAGTTCGACGCTTCAAAGTCATGTATATAATGTTCTAAAGAATAGCAGAAGTCTGACATGGTTCAGTCACTGTTTGATGATGGCATGGTACAGGTTCAGGGGGAGCATATACTTTAAATAATGCATTGTTGGCATTATGGTTAGATTTCTTTAGTGATGATGCTTATGTAGCTAAATGATACATCTTGCTACTTATTGTTGGTTGGTCAAAAGAATGGTATTGGAGGTTACAAATCCGGATGTTGATGACAAATGCTTATGGTGCAGATCAAATATTGTGTATGATAGTTGCTAATGACTATCACGGTCTTCATTAGATTACTGGTCTTTATTATATATCATTTGTAAAGGTCATGAGTTGTAACCCCACTATGCATGGGATGGATGATGTAATGTTTCTTGTTTTTGAGTCATATATAAACAATGGGTATATCCCCACATGGTTGGGTGGATGGGTCAAAAATGGTGTATCCCCACTTGGTTGGGAGATTGATGTATGTATGAGTCTTTGGTGATAGGAAGGTCATTAGGGATGTATGTATAAAGTCATGTTATTATTTTCAGACCTTACATGTGCTTGGGGGAGCATGGACGGATTGATATATCTTAGCATCTACAAAGGTGGAGCTTAATAAAAATTTGCAGCATATACTCAGGGCGAGTATGGATAACCAAATGTATCAAGGAAGAGAATATCTTGATCTTCCCTTTGCCCTTGATGTCAAAGGGGGAGAGTAACTTGGTGTGATTGTTGCCATGAATTCCAAAGGGGGAGATTGTTGGCATTATGATACAGGTATGATATAGATGTTGTCCTTGATGGCAACTCACTCAGATGACAGATCATAGTACAACAAGTAAATAGCAAAGAATTAATGATCAGAGAGGTATACGCAGGTTCACTAAGGAAAAGACATGTATACACGTGGGTTAGAAGAACAAAAGGTGCGTATGTCATACACATGCACTTTCACAGAAGTAAAAGTGTGTACATGTTGGAAAACTAAATTTTGGTTTGAGGCATGGAAACTTTTAGGAGCGAATTTTCACCCTTGGTCTAAATTAAGGGGTTTTATATTTTTATTAGGTGAATATTTTGTGTCATAGTACATTGCTTCAAATTGCCTCAAATTTATTTTATAAAAAAATTAGGTATGGATGTTAGCCCACCGTATTTTAAGGGAGAGGGTAAAAAAAGTAAATTTAGCCCTTGAAATTATGAGTTACAATCTTCCATTCGGCTTCGTTTGATTTATGATAGCTATAACTAAATAAATAAATACAGTGGAGGTATGGTAAATAAATAAAACATTTTTTGTTATATCTACTCCATATGTCACCTTATATTTATGAACAGGTAAGCGTGTAAATAATAAAATTATAAATAAACTCTAAGTATGGTAAATAAATAAAACATGTTTCTATATTTAGTCCATAACCCTCTTTCTATTTAAGAAAATAAACTAGAGGTATGGTAAAAAAAATAAAACCTCTTTTTTATATTTAGTCCATAACCCTCTTTCTATTTAAGAAGGCTCAAAAACGAGGTTTCATTTAAGTGAATCCTATAGGCCAAATACCATATTTATAAAAGAGGTATGGTAAATAAATAAAACATTTTTTTTATATCTACTCCATATGTCACCTTATATTTATGAACAGGCAAGAGTGTAAATAAATAAAATTATAAATAAACTGTAAGTATGGTAAATAAATAAAACATGTTTCTATATTTAGTCCATAACCCTCTTTCTATTTAAAAATGCTCAAAAAATAGGTTTTATTTAATTGAATCCTATGGGCCAAATACCATATTTATAAAAGAGGTATGGTAAATTAATAAAAATATAAATAAACGAGAGGTACGGTAAATAAATAAAACATTTTTTATATTTACTCCATAAGCCAACTTATATTTACGAAATGTGTTATATTTAGGTGAAGCTTATGGACCAAATACCATGGGCCAAATTATTATTAATACCATGCAAAAAAACATTATTAACCCTAATATTAGTATGAATTAAAATAAAGATGGCATATGGTATTCACCCATGGTATTCACATGGAATGCCCCCTATTTAAAGGGGGGAATTAACCTAGCATAGATCCATCTTTACTCTGGATCAAATATCGTGATATGAAAACTAATATAGAGTGAAAAAATGTTTGATCCCTCTGGGGGCTTGGTAGATCAAGAGTAAAAATGGATCTTGTAAGTTAATGTCAGTTAAACATTTTAAGCATGCCTATTAGGTTAGGAGCTCGTGATTTTCTCTTTTTTCTAAATAGAACCAAAGATGTGTTTCCTAGATAATGGATTATTCATCTAGATGACTATCTTTAGTGCGTTTAAGCATGTGCGCCACGTAATAGGGAAGATGGAGGCAATAGCTCAATTATTAATTTTATTATTTTTTATAAATTACTAATAGTAGTTTTCAAGCTCCAGGTTTATGATAACCCATGGTATTGACCCATGGTAATACCATGGTATTCATGTGAGCATAGACTATTTAAGGGGGAAATTCTATCAGCTTAGATCCATCTTAATTCCGGGTCTACCAAGTGCTAGGAGAGATAAATAGATTTCATACCTCTAAGAGTGGTAGATGTGGAGTTAAGAAGGATATAGGTTGGTCTTTATGATAATGAAGATATTAAATAGACTTAGGAAATTATATTGTAAAAAAATTCTTAAGGTGAATGGCTAAAGCTACATTTAGTCACATCGCAAAATTTAGTAAAAAATACAGATATCTCCATTAATATTGGTTTTTCTGATTTAACAAAAAAAAAATGCAAAACAATGAAATCTTAACTCTTTTCGCATCACCCTCGCAGAAGAGAGATAGTCTACCCAGATTTCCCACCATTTTTCAAACATTCTCAATATGATATCTTCATGAAAAAGTGAAGGTACTAATCTTGGATTAGTTGTTTAAAAAATATGTTGGTTTCTACAACCTTTCATCTTCTCTGTTATTCTTAGTTTGTCATAATGACCTGTAGGGGTTGGGTCACTACACCATATTGTCCTAAAAGGCGGAGATTGTGCACCAAAAGGAAAATTAATCCACATGTTACAACATTGTTAAAACTGGTATGAATGTAGTGAATTATG
>APFE031702322.1:117747-176117 GCA_000404065.3 Pinus taeda
TGATGTGTTTTTTTATCTTGCAGTTGGAGTCTATGGAATAAGAAAGAAATTTGATGGCTTGGCAAAGTGGTAGCTTGACAAAAGTGGTAGAGAAAACATTAATCTCTCCTACCATGAAAGACATGGCCACTAAAACTTGCAACATTGTTTGTAGGAAGTGAAAATTACGTTTCTTTTTTCCAAACATGTATGTTAGTAGATTACAGTTTAATGAATATGTTTTATTATTATCATATATGGTTTCATACTTTAACAAAAAATTCGCCAAGACTTCACAATATTTTATTATTTAGTGAAAGATTTTCCAAGATCTTACAAGCTTTTAGAATTCAGTGCATGACATTACAAGACAATATAATCTGGTGAGATATCCACCAAAAATATATATATACATATTATATTAGTGATAAAATTTCCTCCGAGTTTTCCTATGTATCATGGCGATTCACCCATTTATTATACATATAAATTTAGGGTGGTTTTTAAAATTTTCCCTGGTCCGTGGTATTTTGGTATTGGTCCATGGTATTTGGTCCAAGGCATTGATCCCAGGTATTAGGTCCAAGGTATTGGTCCGATGAGCTTTTGGACCATGGTATTGAGAGAGACCTCAACCTATATATGGAGAAGAAGATCATTAGGCCAAAATGCAAGTGTGCAAGTGATGCATATCTGATAAAGTGTGAGATCTAGTACCCAAGTTATGGGTAAGTGATGCTTTACAAAGGATGCACCTATGTGGAAAATGAAGGTTGATGAAATGGGATCATGAAGACTAAAATGCATTATCATTATATGGTATGATCATAAATAGTTCAGGTCTGAATATTAACGCATGTCTTATCCTTTATATCTGATGACCTGGGTATATCTAAAGTAGAAAATTGTAGTGAAGTTATAAGTAATTATTTTCATATTTGTACGTTGGTTCCCTTTGGTGAAAGGGCGTATACATGCTGGTTCGACACAGCCAAGTAGCGTATACATTATGAGATTTGGTATTTGAGGTTGTTGTTGGTTCTAGTGGTTGTTGTAGAGTTCTAGGTTTTGCTCCGTGTTCTGGTGACTGTGTTTTGATGACAAGGTTTCAATGATTCAGTTATTGGCTGATTCAGAGATTGATGATGTAAATATGGTTGATGTTTATATTGCAGTGATGATTAATTTTGTGCTTTGACGTTACTGATGGATTCAATCTGAAAATTAATGAAACATGGTCCCTGGAAGGAGAATGAAGGTTGTAGCCTTTTATAGGTAGAAGCTTGCGTACTGGTATAACACTGCACTAGTACAAAAAATTGTAAAAGAAGTTTCTTATTATTAAAAGAAGATAGAGATGATTGCAGCAGGTGGTTTTCACCCACATTGGGTTTCCACCTTATATCATGGTGTTCATGTGTGTTAATGAAGTTCTAATGCACTGGTTAAAGAGCAACATATAAAGGACTAATTGAGTAATAAGTTTACTGGATATGCACTAGTTCTATTAAACATTGTTGCATGTACTTGCGGGTTCCCTTAATTGTAGTAGCATATATGAACCTGAGTATGGAAATGAAAACGTGTTTGACTTGCTAATACTGATTCACCGCCCCCCCCCCCACCCCCCCCCTCAGTATTATTTCCAACAATTGGTAGCAGAGCAGGTTCTTCAGAAGAAGCTTGATCACTTGAAGGAAGATCCATCATCATGAGTAATCAAGAAAGAGAGGGATCCATCAGACCACTAATTTTCGATGGGATCAATTTTGTTTACTAGAAGATAAGATCCACATCTTATCTACAATCGCTTGGAATGGATTTTCGGGAAATTGTGGAAGGAGGATATACATTTCCATCAGTAATTCCTATACATATAGCAGGTAGAAAGCAATACGAAACCAATGCCAAAGTTTTTAGTGTTTTATTGGGAATTTTGTCAAAATCAGAGTTTGTCAAGATCATAAAACCCAAAATAGCCAAAAAAATATGGGACAAAATCATTCTGAGCTATGAAGGAGACACTTAGGTAAAATGTGCTAAGCTTCAAACTCTCATAATTCAATTTGAAACTCTTAAGATGCATAGTGATGAAAGCATAGCTCATTACATCCTACACATAGATGAGATTGTCAATTATATGAAGAATCTTGGTGAAGAAATTAAAGAGGTTGTCTTAGTTGAGAAAGTGTTGAGATCCTTGTCTGCTAAATTTTTACCCAAATTGTCTGGCATAGAAGAAAAATAGGATCTACAGAATATTACTATGACGTAGCTTCGTGGAATATTAAATTCCTTTGATATGAGAAAAGGAGCACCATCATATATGAGAGAAGCCGCATTTAAAGCATCAGCAAAGGGAAAAGAAAAACACGGTGAATCAGGACACATTTCAAAAGAAGAAGATGAGGTAAATTTTGTTAAGAAGCTTCAACGGGGTTCTGGAAGGTTCAAAGGTAAGCTACCTTTCAAATGTTTTACTTGTCGTAGAGTTGGTCATTATGCTGCTAGATGCTCTCATAACAAAGGAAATATGTCTAAAGGAGGTATTAGAAGTTATTATACTCATGATGATAATGATGGTTTGTCCAATAGTGATGAAGATAATTAGGAAATTAAACTTCTCATGGCATATGAAAATAAGGACGTAGAAACAGAAGAAGTTACCAGTTTAAAAGGTCAACCAGGGATAACAACCAGAGTAAGGGAGTAGCTGCAAGATGTAGTGATATCATTAAGAAAGGAAATAAATGATCAGAGCATAACAAACCAAAGACTTGAATCTAAGATCCTCTCTCTAAAGGAATATCTTGAATAATCAAAGAAGCACCATGAAGAAGTTTTTAAAGAACAAGAACAAGAAGTTCTCGAATTAAGGTAACAAGTGGAAAAATGAAGAAAAGCTAAAGAACAACATCAAGTTGAGGTAAATCTCTTAAGATAAAAATTAGAAGAAAAGGGTAAATTGTTACAATTTCAAGACAATACTAATATTTGGATAATATTCTTAGTAGTCAAAGGTCTCCTACCATCAAAACTGGTCTTAGCTTTCATGAATCTATTGAAGGGGAATCTAGCTCACAAGGAGAGGAAATAAACTCTAATGAGAAATCTAAAATGCTCAGCAAAGAGATGAGAGGACAACCCCATCAACTACTAAGGAAAGAAAATCTTCAAAGAAAATCTTTTATTCCTAACTGTGGAAATGATAGTCGGTTATTATCTTCAAGGAATGATGTTAAATGTTTTATATGTCATAATATTGGACATGTTGAAGTGATATGCAGAAGTAGAATGGTTCAAAACCATCACACACAAAAGACGTCACGTTCCAGGTACTTTAAAGGATATTGTTTTACTCGCAATATGTTTGGTCACAAAGCCATTGATTGCAATAAAAGGAATAAGAAACATATAATATGTTATGTGTGTAACACGTTTTGACATAAAGTAAAGGAATGCATGAGAAAAATTCAAACACCAAACCAAGAGGAGCATACATCATCATAATCCCAGGTATTGAAGAAGATGAAATTATTGTCAAAAAGATGTGGCAGAACTCATTTTGCAGACATAATAGACCCAAGGGAAGATGAAAGTGTAAAACTTCAGTATTCTGATTTTCATACGAAACTTTATGAAGAAAAGTTGTGTATATATGTGAGTTAGACGCTACATGGTTGCATATAGAATGTTCTGAAGAAAAGCAGTAGTACAAAAGTCTGATATGGTTTAGTCACTGTTCGATGATGGCATGGCACAGGTTCAAGGGGAGCATATACTTCAAATAATGCATTGTTGGCATTATGGTTATAAGTCTTTAGTGATGATGCTTATGTAGCTAAATGAATAATCTTGCTACTTATTGTTCGTTGGTCAAAAGAATGGTATTGCAGGTTACAAGTCTGGATGTTGATGACAGATGCTTATGGTGCAGATCATATATGGTCTATGATAGTTGCTGATGACCATCATGGTCTTGATTAGATTACTGGTCCTTGTTGTATATCATTTGTAAAGGTCATGATTTGTAACCCCACTATGCATGGGATGGATGATGAA
This sequence comes from Pinus taeda, assembly GCA_000404065.3. Taxonomy (NCBI): domain Eukaryota; kingdom Viridiplantae; phylum Streptophyta; class Pinopsida; order Pinales; family Pinaceae; genus Pinus; species Pinus taeda. The sequence goes on from APFE031702322.1 coordinate 121,789, forward strand.
ATGTTTCTTGTTTTGCAGTCATATATAAACAATTGGTATATCCCCACTTGGTTGGGAGATTGATGGATGTACGAGTCTTTGGTAATAGGAAGGTCATTGGCGATGTATGTATAGAGTCATGTCATTCTTTTGTAGACCTTGCATGTGCTCAGGGGGAGCATGGACATATTGATACATCTTAGCATGTACAAAGCTGGAGCTCAATCAAGAATTTCAGCATGTGCTCAGGGGGAGTATGGAAAGCAAAATGTATTTCAAAGAAGAGAGTATCTTGATCCTCCCTTTGCCCTTGATGTCGAAGGGGGAAAGTAACTTGGTGTGATTATTGCCATCAAGCTCAAAGGGGGATATTGTTGGCATTATGATAGAGGTATGATATAGGTATGATATAGGTGTTGTCCTTGATGGAAACTCACTCAGATGAAAGATCATAGTACAACAAGTAAATAGTAAAGAAATAATGATCAGAGAGGTATACACAAGTTCACTGAGGAAAAGATGTCTATACACACGGGTTAGAAGAAGAAAAGGCACATATGTTGTACACATGCACTTTCACATAAATAAAAGTGAGTACATGTTGGAAAACTAAGTTTTAGCTCATGGTATTTGGTCCCTGGTATTTTGGTATTGGTCCATGGTATTTGGTCCAAGGTATTGACCCTAGGTATTGCATCCAAGGTATTGTTCCTACATGGTTTTGTACCATGGTGTTGAGAGAGGCCTAAACCTATATAAGGAGAAGAAGATCATTAGGCCAAAGTGCAAGTGTGCAAGTGATGAATATCTAATAAAGTGTCAGATCTAGTATGTAGGTTATGGGTATGTGATGCTTTGCAAAGGATGCACCTATGTGGCGAATGAAGGTTGATGAAATGGGATCATGAAGACTAAAATGCATTATCATTATATGGTATGATCATAAATAGTTCAGATCTAAATGCTGACACATGTCTTATCTTTTATATCTGATGACCTGGGTATATCTAAAGTAGAAAATTGCAGCGAAGGTATAAGTAATTATTTTCTGATCCGTACGCTGGTTCCCTTTGGTGAAAGGGCATATACACACTAGTTCGACACAACCAAGTAGAGTATACATTATGATATTTGATATTTGAGGTTGTTGTTGGTTCTAGTGGTTGTTGCAGAGTTATGGGTTTTGTTCTATGTTCTGGTGACTTTGTTTTGATGGCAGGGTTTTAGTGATTCAGTTGTTGGGTGATTCGGAGATTGATGATGCAAATATAGTTGATGTTTATATTACAGTGGTGATTCCTTCTATGCTTTGACGTTATTGATGGATCTAGTCCGAAAATTAATGAAATGTGGTCCCTGGATGGAAAAAAAGGATGTAGCCTTCTATAGGCCGACACCTACGTACTAGTACACATATTAGCTAGTACAAGAGCTAGGGGGTTGTAGTTCCCTTCCAGAGAAGCTGGAGAATGAGAGAAGGTTGTATCCCTCTGCAGGTAGAAGCCTGCGTACTAGTATAAGACTACACCAGTACAAAAAATTGTAAAAGAAGTTTCTTATTATTAAAAAAATATAGAGACGACTGCAACAGATGGTTTTCACCCACATTGGGTTTCCACCTTATACCATGGTGTTCATGTGTGTTCTTTATGTGTGATGATCTGTTTTATTTTTACTGCACCTATTTATTATTTATGTGGTCAATGAAGTTCTGATGCACTGGTTAAAGTTCAACATATAAAGAATTAACTGAATTATAATTTTACTAGATATATGGTAGTTGCATTAAACCTAGTTGCATGTATACATGGATTCCCTTAATTGAAGTAGCATATATGAATTTGAGTATGGAAATGAAAAAGTGTTTGATTTGCTAATGCTGATTCACCCCACCCCGTTCTTAGTATTATTTCCAACAATCATAGAGCGATATTTAACTAAAATGGATAGCAACTTCACCCTGCTAATTGTAGCATGCGATCTTATAGCAACCATCCTAGGTCAGTGATACTACAATATGAATTGGATCTCTTTTATGACAACCCAATAGTATGTGGTTATTTAAAATGTAAAGTGTTGAAGGAGAACCTTTGACATTCCACTTTGTCCCATTATACTATTGATTAACTAGTATTCAAAGTTTGCAATCTAATACCTATCACTACCATCAAGAATCCATAAGGTGATTATATAGAAAATATACATATGTTTATCAAACATAAGGCACTTCCAAGTGATATTGTCTTGTTTGATAGCTATATAAAAGGGGAAGAAATGTTATAAAGCTTCAATGTTGAGTAAATATTGCACCACACATGTATAGATGATTGTATTACATACATAGATGAATATGTATACAAAGACATATCCCCAAAATGTGGCCATGAGGGGTACCACAAATAAAAAAATAAGTGTAAGTCACACGGTCCTCCTCATAAGATATTGAGGACCATGTCTATAATTCGAAAGATTTAAACACTTTTTCATTGCAAAGAATTAGGTGTGTTGCATGGGTGGTATAAATCAAATAGAAGTGACCCAAGATTTATGAAATTCCTATAATATTCAATATCATTGAAGAAAATAGAAGACATATGGCCTAATAAATTTAAAGATCAAGTACAAATCCTTTTATTGAGCATAGGCATCCATATTCCATCTGTAACCACCCATCCCGCATTTACACACTTTAATTGGCCTAATAGGGTAAACATGATATGAGGGCTACTATTACATGACCCAACATCCTAACTACAATTAAGGAAGTGGAGTCGACAAACTAAAACTTTATTAACCTTCCTCGGGAGCTACAGGATACCTAAGAGTTAAAAACCCACTCCAAGTGCCTAAACCCTGAGTTGGATTTCTTTTTTAATTACCTAGGCCCACAAATAAATGCATTACAAGGATTTTATGTGGTTATATGCCTCCAACAGCATGGATAGGCCTATAATGGTGCGGTTATGACCCAAAACTTCCAGTTCAGAGGGTGTGATCCTAGATTCTAGACCACCATTTTAGGCTAGCCTTTAGAGCACTGCCCAAAACTCAGTGAGACTTTCTATAATGATAAATAACATTAATACAAATATGTTGCTACAAAACTTGATCAAACACTTGACCTAACAAGGCCTAACCATGACAGTGATTTCGTAAAACATATGGTGAACATGTAGTCTATAGGCCATGAATGCATATCTGAACATAGGAGTCTAAAACTTATCTGAGATTTACCAAGAAGGTCTAACTTCCTTTCTTAATAGTTGACTTTTTTTTTTTAGCTCACGCAATCATTAACAATTCATCAACTAATCAAAACATATCAAGAGCCGCAACTAGAATCTTTTGAATTAGTTGCCGGAGAATCCACAGTTTGAACATTTTTATGCCAACGTTTCAAATCCCAACTAGGATCCATCTTCAGGACTTTTGAATGATGATACAAGAAGAGCGGCTTAGAAGGGAATAAATAATCATGCGGATAGTAAAATTTTTAGGAGAATGTCGGCTAATTGATTATTTATTTTAATTTATTTATTATAATTTATTTATTGATTGATTATTTATTATAAGAATTTATTTTACAGGTGAGGAATATAAAAAAAATTTAAAACCTAAAGGGACTAATGATTTAATATATGTTAATATAATTTATTTTATTTAAATTATTTCTTTGTTTATTTATGATTTTTGTTGAGAATAAAAATTAATTAATATATTAATTAATGGTTATTAATATATTAATTAATATTAATAAATGTTTAATCAATATTAATTCTTAAATACTATTCATATGATAAAGATTTATAGTTATTATAATACCTTTTTATTAATATATTTATTTATTATATTATTAATTAAAAATTATAAAATTGCTTTATTAACATTATTTTTAAATTAATATATTTATTGTCATACCATTGATTAATATTATTATCAATGTTAGTATGACAATTAATATATTATTTAAAAATAAAGTAATAAATCAATTTTTGTTATTAATTAGTATTTTATAAATAATATATAGGTCTTATGTAACCAACTATTAATCTTTATCATATATAGTATTTTAAGAATAATATTGATTACATTTATTATATTAATTTATATATTAATAACTTATAATATATTAATTTAATTTTATTCTCTAAAAAAAAAATAAAAAAAAAAACTAAATAAGTTAATAACAAAGAAATAATCAAATGTATAAATTATATTAACATATTAGTCCTTTTGGTTTAAATTTTTAAACTTATTATAATTCCTCACCTGTTATAAATAAATTATTAAATAAATAATCAATTAGCCGACATTCTCCTAAAAATTTTACTATCCACATGGTTATTTATTTCCTTCTAAGCCGCTCTTCTTGTATCATCATTCAAAAGTCCTGAAGATGGATCCCAGTTGGGATTTGAAACGTTGGCATAAAAATGTTCAAACTGTGGATTCTCCGGCAACTAATTCAAAAGATAAAAACTAGAGATCTCTAAAATCTAGAATCTTTTATGGAACTATGCTTATAACCAACATATAACCAAAATAATAACCATGATAAAAAAACCATCAAATCTAGATAACAATGAGTACAAGTACTCATAAATTACAAAAGGAAAATACCTCTTAGTAACATAAGAAAAATCGAACCAAGTTAGAGACTTCCATGTACCGCCCAACCATAGATTGGGATGAAACAGATCTTTCTTTTAGCCATTAATTCCTATGGCATATTCCAAGCATGAAGGTGGGACTCAAGACATAAAGGATCGAGGCTTCCTAGAGATTAAACCACCTCCACCCTCATGCTCCCACAATCTTGCCAAAATTGATCAAGAGATCACAAGAAAATTGATACAAAAATAACCAAGGCTTCCTGGAGATTAAACCACCTCCACATTCAAGCTACCATGATCTCACCAAAACTAGTTAAGATATCACTAAGCCCAAAACAAGCTTGGATGCCTTAGAATTTCTTCACCATTACCTTGAGAAATTTTTCTATCTCCACTCAGCTGTCGAGGGCTATCGAGATACTAAACCACCTCTACCCCCAACCCTTGGGAATTTTCCTAATACCACCTGACCAAGTTCCAAAATATTTTGGCAATCCAAAGCTCAACCAAATAACAAAACCTAATCACACCATGACTATCCAAAAATGGCAAGGTAAGGTTGAGCCACTCTCACGCTTGCTAAAACAAATGCTAATGACAACAAAAGAACCCAATACACAAATGCATGTACCATGCATTCACAAACTACCTAGGAAATCACACATGAAACATGTTACCTACAAGTATTCCTGCTAAAGTTTCTTGATCTACCCTTCCTTACATGTCCATTGCTTCCCCTGTCCCTTCTTTGCCTTCGTTTTCTTGCTTGTTTGCTTCCTCCTAGGATTCTATAATAGCATACTTTGTAATTCCCTTTTGATTCATGAAATTCTAATCTTCTGAGCATTTCGTGACTTCTTGATCTTGCCACAACCCTAATAAGGGAGTTGGGCTCACTCTCCTGACCAAGTGCTGCTAGAATAGATGTGTGTATAAGTTTATTTTGGTTGAGTCATTTATTGTTGTGAATGATTATCAGTGTGCTGCTATGAGTCTTAACTTGTTTTTGCTCTTATTGGTGTTAGAGTTATTTCTTTATGTTACACATTGTTAAGTTTATAATTGAATGTTCAATGTTGGGTAGGTAAATTTTGGATTGCATATACTTTGCATGATAGCCTTGAAATAAATCATAGAACCCTCGGTTGAGAATTAATGTGGAATTGGGTGAATTGCATGATTCATATCTAAACACCAATACTATCCTCCATACTTTATTTGGAATTTCTTTAGCTTTTCTATTTTGTAACTTCTCCCTCAAAATTTTCATCCACTGAATATATAAATGAGAGAATTTGAGTGTAACCTGCAGGTTAGTGAAGAGAATTAATTCATCCTCATTAAAATCATTATCAACATCCTCAAATGGAACATCATATAAACTGGGAATAGCTTTCAAAATTTTTGTGGGAGCTAGAATTTCATCAAAAGGATTTGAAGGTTCTTGGGTTGGACTAGTTGGGATATCACCATCCTCTTCTAAATTTTCCAAAGTAGTAAAGTTATTTCCAAGGGTATTTACTTCCTTTACTTTAATTGATGATGAAGTTTGGACCTCATAAGGCATCTTTGGAGAGTTGGGGCCTTAGTTTCTTCTATATTCACTATAGGGTAATTCCAAGGAGTTACTTACCTATTGGGTCTTATTGTGCACTCAAGTTGCTACCACTTCTCTCCTTATTTCACTTTCTTTCATTGGGTCTCTTCTTTAATGTACTTTTGAGCAAAATTTCCATACTCATGGCACAACTTACACTTGAAGGGAATCTAATCATAGTCTAGTGTTTTCAAAAAAGTATACTTTTCTAGGGTCAACTTCACTACTTCTGGAAAACCCTTTATTAGGTCTACCTCCACACAGATGTGAGTGTAGACCAACATTCCATCCCGTGGCTTGGTAAGATTAATATACATCCCTAGAGAATTTCCAATAGTTTAAAAGGTGTCCTTATTCTAGTAGTGAATTAGAAAAAAGGGGATCTTTACCCACATTGGCACAACAAAAGGAATATCATTCTTATGGTTATTGTTAAGGTTTTATCTATTCAAGTATAATGCGTGAGATCCCATGAAAAATGGCACATTCTGAAACATCATGTTCTGATCTTCCTCTTCCTAAAAATTAAGACAAAAAACACTCTACCACAAAAGGGGGACATTTTCCCTTTTATCAAGGGGTACTAGCTTTTTCCACCTATTGTGGTAAAACAACAACCCCCATTTTTACTTTATTATTTTCATAATAATAATGGGAACCCTCCATGTAAATTTTGGCTAAATTTCTTTTATTTTGTTTTCCTTGGTTTATTTTGCAGGATTTTTATTTTCTTTGGTATTCCATTTTGATTATTTTATCAAGTGTCGTTTCTCATAAGCTTCCCATTGACTCTAATTTTGTTGAATTTGGATTTATGATTTGTGAATGATTACTCAAAGCTTGATTATTTTTCCTTACCTAGACAATACAATATACAAAATATATATATTATTATTATTTTTATAAATTTAATTAGTTTCAACAAGTAAATAATACTATTATATTAATTTCTTTTAATTATATTATTTTTTAATTAATTAATTCAATTTTTAATTAATTATTAATTTAAACTAATCCACAAAACCACCATGTTCAAGAACTCATATCTATATACCATATAATAAAAACCTAATATATAATAAAAACTATCGAGCATCCAACCTCCTGAACCTCCAATAAGAGTGGTCGTTATTTGTTTGTCTTATAATAATAAGATATTGGAAAGAAATCCCACCTCCACATAGGCCTCCCCTCCTCTCACTATTCCCTCCGAGCTCTCCAATCTTTTAGGCTTCCCCCCTTCCCTCCTTATCCCTTCGAGCCCCTTCTCCCTCACTTCTCCACTCTTCCCTCATTAAAACTTCCCCCACCCTTATAACTCCTCATTATATATTCTCACGGGCTCTTTAATGGAGAAAAAAATGCCACTATATTTTTTTAATATTTTAATAAAAAACTTTTTATTTTATTTTATTTAAATCATTTAATTTTTAATTAATTTATAATTGGTAAATAACAATAATTTTATTTAATAATTATTAAATTTAAATTATTTTGTTATTAAGTTTATTAACATAGTTTAGAATTAAAATTTTATTCAAAATGCTTAAATTTTGCCTTGGCACATATTTTCTAGTACATTGGCTGTCTTGACCCCTCAGCTTTGCAGAGTTTTATCTTTAATTTTACTAGGTCAAATGAGGTCCATAATAGATCATTGGAAAGATAAGATAATGGAGAATATTTTTGGAGTGGTTGCATGACCAAAATGGGTCACTAACTATGCCTAAAAGTTAGCAGAAAATGGAGCTCTGAATTTGCACCAAAAACCCAATTTATAAATTTATTTTCATAAATTTGGTTGGTTGAAATTTTTTTTGTTACAAATTCATTTGAATAAAACCTTCTTGGGCCATATAAGTCTTTATAAATATAAATGTGAAGCTCAAATTTGATTTATGTTTATGTATTTAATTGCATTTCAGTTGGAGATTTATTTCTTGGATTTTTAGCAATTCGATTTTTATGTGCAAAATTAATTCATTTGATTTTATTTTTGATTGGTTATTGTAGGATATCGATTGGAAAGGATGAAACTAAAGCATCTTGGAGTATTTCTATTGCACCATCAAATAAAAGCAATGGGACTTGCAGCGCGAAAATAGATGGATTCAAAACTTCTTAAACAACTTTCCATTTTGGGATTCCTTTTGTAAATTATAAATAATGTTTTGGAGAATGAGGAAAAGATTCCTCTCCTCTACAACTTAGGAGATCTAGACACTTCTGTAATGATAGTTTTAGTTGTATATAAGGAAGAAAACTTACATCTGAGCTCATTTGGGGGTTTTCTTTTCAAAATTTAATCTTTATTAATGAGGCAAAGTTTGCACTTTTGTAATTCTTCTTCTCACTTGAAAAGCTTATTATTTTTGGAAATATTATTGGAGATATTTGGAGAATCAAAGAAAAGAAACAAGGTTTCATCAATTTGTATTTAAATACTTTTATTTAAAATGGAATTTTGTCTTTTGATGGCATATATGTGTAAATTTTTCATGTTGATCACTTTGGTTTGATATGAATATGATTGAATTTTATGGATATGTTTTTAAGTTTTAGTTTTCTCCATTTGCTTAGGTTAGATTTTTGAACAACTATTTACTGAGAAATGTGTCATTTAAATCGATTTAATTTTCATCAAAATTAAGCAAACTATTTACTAGTTTTGATGGCACATCAATTTTATTTTAAAATATCCACACAAATGATGTCATGCACTCACTATATCAATTGTTAGAACTTTTTCTACAATAGGATATTCATCATAAAAGGGGCATGTTAAACCCCTATTTATTTAATTACCTTTCTCTCAGTTGGGACCAGATCTACATCTTCCTAATCAAGATAGATTTATTTTTTTGTCACTTGCATTATAGACTAGATTTGCATTTATATTTAACTATTTCATTTTAGAAGCCCTCTTACACAAGGGGAAAACTTTAGTGTGGCTTGGTTGGGCCATCAATTTAGTTTCAGGATTGCTTTCTTTCAAGCGAACTACAAGAGACTTAATCCAATTTCTCTCTTCTTGTTGATTGCCAATTAGTAACATCACAATTCAACAAGGAGAGTGAGGGGGTAGCTGAACCCAATAGAACTAGTCATAGCCATCATTTAAATAAATAATAGTGATTTACGACTTTGACCAGGGTCTCTCCCTTACATGTTGATGAGGTCGTTTTTTCCCATCAAAATTTTTGGCGCTAGAAAGAAGGCCAACAATAACTTACCTTTTTAAAGATTTTGTGTTTTAAATTTTTTATATCATTAAAATGGCTCCTCTTAAATGACCTCTTTGGAGTTGCTTCACTATACTTCTACCTACCTCCACTCTAATTCAGGTAGTAAAGTTCTTGTGAAAGGTGAGATTTAATGGTAAAGGAATGTCTCATTTTTTTTATCATGTCCTTTAATTCGTTTTAAATTGTAATAATTTTGATATTGAGGAAGGTGTGATGTGTAATATGTTTACTCTCACTTTGAGAGGTTTGCTAAAAGACTGGTGTATATCATTACCATTTTCCTCCATTCACACTTGGGACGAGTTTGTAAAAAATTTCCTACATGCTTTTCAAGATCACGATCATGAAAAAGCATGTGATAAGCTTGAGGAACTTCGTCGATTCAAAGTTGAGTCGTTACGCGATTTTATAATTAAATTTAAATTAGTTTGTTTCAATTTCAATTTGAAAATTTACCTGTTGAATTTCAGTTAAGAGGATGGTTTGGAAATTTAGTTTCTCTTCCTTCCATTCCAAATCCATATGAAATAATTTGAAGCTATGATGAGCCATCTTCAATTTCTATTAACATGACTGAAATATCACCTATGGAGGATCCACATGCCAATGATGATGAAATTGCATCACCCACATATGATAAATTCTTGCAATTAGTTCATACTTTTTACAATGTTGATGAAGATTGTGATGCACTTTTTCGTGATGCTAGTCAAAAATCATAAATCTTGGAATCTCTTGATGATCAACTTGTGTTAGGTCCCTATACTAGTAGTATAACCCTTTATTGTTATTAGTACAACCCCCTTATTATGTTGTTGTACCCATTTAGTCCCCGTATTGTTACTATTGTGCCCCATAGAAGCCCACTATTGTTATTATTGTGCCCTTACATTATTATTGTTATGCCGGCTCTGATTATATTATGACCCCTTAGACTCCTATATATAGCAAGGAGGTCTTGACATTTGTATCATTCAAGAATTGTTCATTTATGTAATGTAAAGCAGGTTGCCCCCTCGAAGAGGCTGAATTCTAAGGCATTGATCTATCTTTTCTATATTTTTGTGAGTTGGTTTCATAACATTTGGTATCATAGCTATGGATTCTAGGGTTTCACTACTCCAAACAGGTCATCCTGGGATTTTCACTATAACTATTTTGCTATGAAGTTTTAGAAGCTAAGAAAAAACCCATTTGACACAAAATTGGTCTGAAACTTGGCTCCGAATTTCAGATCCTGTCTCGCTATATTTTCGGAGATATAGTCTGAGGAAGTTAGGGTTTCCGCAGACTCCCAAATTACATTCCAAATAGGTGACTTGGGGAAAATTGTCATAACTTTCTCTCTAAGAATCGGATTGAAATTTCGTAAGAAGTTAAAGAAATAGGATGGACTGTAGTTTCTTGTCTACATTTTTTAGATCCAAAGGTTGAAGCAGTGACACGTGTCACGTCATACAAGTTCGCTCTACTCAACTAGTCTATAATTAGGTCACTGTGGGAGATTTGGCATAACTCTTCCTTAGAGAATCCAATTTGGATCAAACTGATGGCATTGGAAAGAGGACGCAAAGGGATACTGCAAATCGTGATTTCAGAACTAGAAGATCTGAAATTACAAAGTTACTGTCATTCCAAGATCGAGCTCCTAAAATAAAGAAAAAGCAAGAAAAGGATGTTTGATGGCAAGTACCCAGTAAATTGGATACTACAGATGGAGAAATATCTTGATCTACATGGTGTACCACTGTTACAAAAGGTATGTATTGCATCTAATTATTTAGAACCGAATCAATTTTATGGTATAAAGGGCTTTGTTCTCGTGAACCACTTGTCACGTGGTCAATTTTCATGGAGGAAATGATAGAGCATTATGAGGATACAAAGAGAAACTCCTTATTTAGCCAATTGATAAATCTCAAACAAAAGGGTTCAATGGAAGAGCACATTAAAGACTTTCAAAAATTAAATAGAAGGGTAAATTATATTCTAGAGAAGCAAGGGATTGATGTCTTCATAGGGACTTTAAAGGATAGTGCTCAACATGAGGTTCGTTTTTGGGAACCTGATTCATTGGAGGAGGCATTCAAGTTGGCAAGAAAAATTGAAAGAGAAATTATGAAAACAAGGAATCCCACCACTCATGACCATAATTATGGAAGTGTTTCTTCTCCTAGCCTTCCACAACCTACAAGGCTTACACCACAACAATTGGAAGAAAAAAGAGAAAAAGGGCTTTGTTACAATTGTGATAGCAAATTTACTAAAGGTCATAAGTTTGCTGAGAAGAAATTATTTTACATAGAGTATGAATAGGAAGAAGAAAAGTATCAAGAAACATCAAAAGAAGAGGATATATGCTAGAACATAACCCCAGAGAAAGAAGAAGTGAATCCGACGATATCTTGTAAAGAATTGGCAAGAGTTATGACTCAAACTCTCAAGATAGAAGGACATATGAAGAATAAAAAGGTTCAAGAAGAAAAATATGAAAATGAGAAAGAAGAAATGAATCCAACCATATCTTGTAATGCATTGCCCAGGATTGCTAATCCTTAAACTTTCAAGATAGAAGGACATATCAAGAAGAAAATGGTTCAAGAAGTGAAAGATCACATCGAGAAAGAAGAAATGAATCCGACCATATCTTGTAATGCATTGAACGGAATTACCACTCCTAAAACTATCAATATAGAAGGACATATCAAGAAGAAAATGTTGAAGAATTGAAAGATCACATCGAGTCTCAAGAAATCAATCTGACCATATCTTGTAATGCATTGGAAGAAATTACCACTCCTAAAACTATTAAGATAGAAGGACATATCAAGAAGAAAAAGGTAAGAGTGTTGATTGATTTGGCCAGTACCCATAATTTTATTGATTGTAAGATAACAAAGGAATTGAATTGCTTCCCATATCCAACACCGGAGTGTCAAGTGATGGTTGCAAGTGGAGGAACCATAAATTGCTCTAGAAAGTGCCATAATATCAAGCTATCCATGGGAGAATATGTATCGAATATCCCAATGCTTTCCATTCCAATGGGTGGTGCTGATGTTTTAATAAGAGTCCAATGGCTATAATCTTTGGGTATGATAGCTTTTAATTTTCAAGAACTTTTCCTGAAATTTGGTTGGGAAGGAAAGGAAGTTGAATTGAGGGGTATCGAAGGAAAACCTGGAATGATAATCAACTCTAATAGCATGACAAAGCTTCTAAATAAAGAACAACAAGGTGTAATTGCACAATTATGTTCACTAGAGGATCCCACGTCGAAATCATGTATTTCTCTAAATCTCCAAAAAGTTTTGGACAATCATTCCAAGGTATTTGAGACTCCCAAAGGCCTTCCACCTATTCGTGATCATGATCATGCTATTCATTTGGTTCAACGAAGTGTTCCTCCAAACATCAGGCATTACATATATCCATATGCCCAAAGGAGTGGGAAGTCATTCAAAAGTTGCAGAAGATCCCAACTCAAACAATATTGCTATAACTTGACAAGGAAGGGAAAAACATATTGGACCTAAAGAAGTCACAGAACCGAGAAATCAAAAGCTATGAAATAGATCAATTTCATAGTATATCATCAAGTGGAAAAACTTACCCGTTGAAGATTCCACACGGGAGGACACGAATTTATATAGAAGCATCAAGAACTACTCAAGCATTGAGGACAACACTTTTTGAAGCAGATAGGCATGTTAGGTCCCTATACCACTAGTGTAACCCTTTATTGTTATCAGTACAACAACCTTATTATATTGTTGTACCCATGTAGTCGACATATTGTTACTATTGTGCCCCATAGAAGCCCACTATTGTTATTATTGCGCCCTTACATTATTATTGTTATGTCAGCTCTGATTATATTATGACCCCTTAGACTCCTATATATAGAAAGGAGGTCTTGTCATTTGTATCATCCAAGAATTGTTCATTTATGTAGTGTAAAGGAGGTTTCTCCCTCGAAGAGGATGAATTCTAGGGCATTGATCTATCGTTTCTATCTTTTTGTGAGTTGGTTTCATAACAACTTGAATAAGACGTGGCTAATAAACTTGAAGAATCAACTACTACTAAAACTAAAAATCAACATGTAATAAAACTAGAAAATTAGCAAGCAAATGGACAAATTGAAGATTCCAACAAAGTGCAATTTTCTATAGAAATTTATAGATTTTCCCATGTTGAATAGCCACAAAATCTAAGGCATCCAAGCATCAACCTTCAATAAAGTATGATCAGCCACATAAATGATTATGAATCTGAAATTTTCATTGGAGAAAATGCATAAGAGCCCACAAACACATAAATTTTCATGTTCATTTTTTTCAATTCTCATTTCTTTCTTTACCCTGATTTTTTTCTAATAGAAATTCATTTGCCTTTTACATTAATGTTATTCTAGAAAACAAAGGAGTTGGTATAAATATTGTAAATGCTTAAATGTCAATTAGTTTTGATAAGGAAAAATAAACTTTCATTGTCCATTCTTTTGACAATACTGAAAATGTGCTTAATCATTCTTCTTATTCTAATACATCATATGAAAAGGAAGGGAATATTGATGAAATATGTCAAATCATTTATGCTTATTATTTAGAGTTAGAGGATAATGAATCATTTAAGTCCTTATCAATTCCTCTCACTCTTGATAACACTTATATATTTCAAAATAAGGATTTTCCCTTTTATGGTATTACTAGTGCAAAGTTTCATTTTGAAATCCCATTCAATAATAATGATTTTTCAATTCCTGTCTATAATTCTAACAATATCCAAGTTTCCGTTCTTGATCATAGTTTTGAGCCATTGTCTTACTCACAAATTAGTTCCAGTAATTGTTCCAATTGCATTATTATGACTAATTCTTTTGAAGAGAAAATTACTTCAAATGAGTCCAAATTGTATTGTAACACTAGTTGTAACACAATTGTAAATATGGATGTAATTTTATTGTTTTTGCTTCAACTCTTTTGGTTATTTTCATATCTTTACTCTTCTTTCATTTTTCAGTTCTTAGATAACCTATGATGACATATTAGTAATTAAGTATTAAACACTCACTAGATGTATTACCTGAATGGGAAAATGAAAATTTTAATCATTATCATGAAAATCAAGAGCTATTATTTTTCCAGTTTCATGTCATGTTCATGTCTTATCACCTCTCTCTTTCTTGCAAAATTCATTTTGTACGTAAATCATCACTTGAGAATGCATCAATTTCATATGACTAGCCATCTAATTTTATTGATAATCTTATGAAAAATTCATTAAACTTCCATCCACACTTCATTGATCCATTTGAAGAGTATTCAGAAGGTCCACTTACACATAATATTATTAATATTTTACTACATGTACATAATACTATGTTATGCAAGGCCCAACACTGAAAAATGCATCACCTAAGCTTGCCCTGTCATCTTCTGTTCTTTCGATTCCACTTCAACCATTAATAGAAATCCATGCTAATTTTTATGATCCCAGAGGAACATGGTTGGAGAACTCCTTCCAAGAGAAGTATTTTGTACATAAATTTATTTTGTTAAATTCATTTGAAATAACTGTACATAGTAGGTTTAACATTTACTTTAAAAACTTAGTTGTAATTTTATTTTTGTTACTAATTTTTTATGTGCACATACATATAGGAAATAAGGTGTTTGAATAGTTACATTGGAAGTACAATTATACCTAGTCATATCTTCCCTCATGTAATTAGAATAGGAATATAGTTAATTTAGTTTGTTTGTTTGTTTATATGTTTGTTTCTATTTTAATAATGTAGATAGAGGAATAAATCAAGAAGTTATCCTTTTCAAGTCATAAGCATGTTTAGGGAAGTATATGCTTTCTCATCAGAATTTTTATGCTCTGTATAAGTGCTTGCTCTATATTTATTATGCTTTTCCATCATATTTCACTTGTTGTTACATGAATGAAATAAAGAACTTGGATCCATATTGTTTTGATTTGTCGAGGGCCTTTAGCTTCTCAAGTTTCAAATGGTCAATCAAAGAAAGGCCATGAAAGAAAAGGAAAACCACAAAGGAGTTTTACAGCAGTTGTAAAACACTCTTGTCCATGGCTTTACTTCTGCCCTTTCTGATTTTTACATTTTCCATGATCAAACATCCTCATCATATGTCCTCTCCTTTGGTTTCTTCCATTTCACAAATATTGGGATGACTTGGAGCCTATATGGTCATCTAGTCTTCATATTGTATACATGCAGGTTGCTAATTGTTAGGCTTTCATTAGGCATTCATTAATTGAGCCTGGAACTACGTTTGTTCCTTACCTTCATTTATTTCAATGTGATATGTATAGATCAGCTCCTTTACCTTTATTCCATCCTTGTGCATTCATTCCTGCTTTTCACACTACCCTGGTACTTGGAAGACTGAAAGCCTGTAACTCTTTAAACCCTTTTTCCAAGAACTTATGGGGACATCAAGCTCCAAGCTCCATGTCATCATGTGTTTTGATTTGAATGCATCAATGGTTTTCCCCTCACTTCTACATGCTATCGCACTATCTCATGATTAGTGGTACCCACTCCACTTTAATAGCTCCAAAACCCGAAAGCCCATAACCTCTTACCAACTCAAAATATCTTCTAGGAATCTAGCCTCTAGGTTCTCCTTTTTCCATTATACACACACCACACCTCTCATGCTCAGAACCTTTTTCTAATTTAATCTAAGATATGCCTTTCGGGGTACTCTGCTCACTCTTTTTTCTACTCCCCGGAAGTACAAATGCACGACTCATTAATAAAATTGTGTTGCAAGTTTCTTGAGGGAACTCTAGGGTTATAATACATAATGGGTCCTGCTTTACATTAAGTGAAATGTATCATCCTTTCGATCTTGGAAATAGTTCTAATTCACCTTTGTAAACAAGCTCAGCATAACTTCCTCCAGGCTACTTTAGTTGGATCCCTCTAATAAGCTTGCTTTAAAGTACTAGGGTAATTCGTTTTTAGATAAATTTATCCACCCCCTAACTCCAACATTTCTATTATAAACAGTGGCTTATTTATACTTTCATCCTAACGTTTCCCTTCATCTCGAATCTTATCATCCTAATCATATTTTTACCGTGTACCCTTCATCTTTTTGGGACACTCCTGAGCAACCATTATGTTAATGTGGCCAATTGGTAAGCACACTGAAAATATGCACAAATAATTTGGACCATGGTTAGTTTATATTTGATTTCCAGTCATCTTGCATTATCACTCCTTTTTAATGATCATGTAAGAATCAATTCCTCTCTATATATTTATATTAATCTTTACATCGGTTGGGACTGTTGATTTGATTCCATGGGCTTTTATGAATATCTTGGGGTTGGTATTAAATTAAAAGTAATTAGAGGAATAATTGTTGTTGTGATTCGTAACCAAGCATAGTTTCATTTTTATTTTTGATGATTTTTTTTAATTTTAGTTCTTTAAAGATGACTCATTATTCATATAGTTTAGAGCTCGCTCTAGTTTAGATTTAATATGTGATAACTATTGGGCAAAAAAAAACTTTATAGAATGAAACTTCTTCATAATTTTTATCTTAATCAAAAGAAGAAGTTACCCTTTTGGAGAAATTCAACATCTTTCAGGTAAACCTTAGAAAAATGATTCAAGGTAAGTCTCATATTCCCATTTTCATCTGTTACCATTTTCTTATTCTCTTTGTTTCAACTTTATTTTTAATGGTTGCTGATCTAAAGCTCTGTTTTGTAGGTCTTAAAGGCTTGTTTTGGAAACATTGCATCCCCACTTGCTTAGATTTGGAACTCATTCTTCTCATTTTGTTTTCTTTAAAGCTTTGGAAAAGAAGTTATGATGTTGATCAAATTCCAAGATATCTAAATTATGAAGACTTTGAACCTCTAGTTTGTTCACAAGCCTTATTTTTATTAGAAAATCGTTACAATGATTCCACACAGGCTTAGTTTCAAAACAAGAACATTTTCCAAGAGAATAGACACCTTATTTGACTTTCTCTCATAGTTATATATAGATTCTCTTTGAGTAAAAGCCTAATTATCTATAACATTGTGAGACCTAATCAATGAAAATCTCAACTTAAGAAAAACATGTATTTTTCCTCTTCATGCTTCTTCTTTTGTTGAGACATTCTAAATAATCGTGTGGAGGTCTCCTTCATTATTTCTTTCTTTTATCCTTCCTCTATGGTTTTCATTTTCTCTTTTCTTTTTACAATACTTTTCTTGTGTTTTTATATCACCTTTGCTTCATATTGGTTCTGGTGATATTACCAAGCTTTATATGGATATTTTTTATCACCCAACATTGGTCAACATGCATGGGAAATTTTTATTTTCATTTTATGGGTTTTCATTTATCTCAAAGAGACATCTTTATTGAATTCTAAGTCCTCTTCCCTTAATTCTTTTACCATGGAGGAACAATCATATTTTCCAGTTGGTATGGTTCATCTTTTCAAGGAAAACATTGGCTTGGGTCTAACTCAATGAATCCCATCCTTCCTCCCACTTCACATAAAAGACCTTTAGATTGACAGTGGTAGGTAAAGATGTGGGAGTTAAAATTTTATGAGTATTATGTCCATTACTTTTCAAATCTATTCTACCACCCCAACCTCTTCACCTAATTGCAAAAAATAGGAAATTCTCTAAATAAAGTTTATCAAAAGGGTGGTAAAAGGGGGTTGAAAGCACATATGTATGGGAACCACAAGTAAACCTATTGGGGTATTGAGTAGGCTTGCTGGAAGTGGGTCTATACTTGTGTGGTATTAATATAAGACCATTGGTGCTATGGATGTGCACTGGCAATGAAGCAATGTCAGGTAAGGGAGATTATTCACATGGATGGATGTGTACTTTCATTAAGACATTCTACATATACTGAAGCTCTTCTTATAACTTTGATGGATCACAGAAGCCTCAATTCTACAATATGGATTCATGGTTTTGACTTAGTTTGTTTGGAGTAGTTATCTTTTCAGAGCTCAAGTTGCTTGATCAATTAATGTGGGGCCCATCGGAAATGTTTCAATGTTTGAAGGCTTGATAGGATTCATTATTTCAACATTTTGGTAAAGTTGAACTCGTTATCTTTTTAACCAGAGATAATAGTTTCACCAAGTGTGTTGCCAATTGTTGTGGTAAAACAACAACCCCCATCTTTACTTTATTATTTTCGTAATAATAATGGGGACCCTCCATGCAAATTTTGGCTAAATCAGTTTTATTTTGTTTTCCTTGATTTATTTTGTGGTATTTTCATTTTCCATAGTTTTTCATTTTGATTGTTTCATCAAGTGTGGTTTCTTGACAACTTCCCATCAGCTCTAATTTTGTTGAATTTGGATTTACAGTTCATAGCTGGCACTTATTCAAAATTTGAGTAATTTTCATCGCCTAAACTATAATATGTACAAAAATATATATTTCTTGCTTTTTTGTAAATTTGATTAATTTCAATATATAAAATATATTATCATATTAATTTCTTTAATTATATTATTTTTTAATTAATTAATTTAATTAATCTAAATTAAATTAATTAATTGTAAATTAATTTGTAAATATTTTAGTTTTTAATAATTAATTTTTAACTAATCTACAAAAATGATCAGGTTCAACAACTCATGTATATATACCTTTCAATACAGTTCCTAGAAACAACCTATGGAATAGATTAGAAGAGTTAAAGGTTCCTTTCAAGTTGAGAGTTGTTGCTATAAGGTTATTCGAGAATGTAATTGCGAAGTCAAAGAGAAATGAGAGATGGTCGAAAGATATTAAGTGTAATATCAGAGTTAAATAAGGTTGCCCCCTCTGCCCTCCCCTATTCCACATTTATGTCGACAAGCTAGAAGGTTGTTTAGAGGAAGCAAGCTATACTGGGTCCTAGCTGGGATAGTCATCATCCTTCTTCTCTATGCTGACGATATTGTTCTTCTCGCAAGGTTCCCATCTGAGCTTGATAAGAAACATAGAATTATTAAGGATTTATGCTCTACTATGTGTATGACTGTTAACACTGACAAAAAAAAGTTATCATTATCAAAATCCAAGAAGGAGATTTATGCTAATTTTATGTATGACAATAGTAACTTGGAGGAAGTGTCTTCTTACAAGTACCTAGGAATTGATATTCATCACAAGCTCAACTAGAACTATAGCATTGAGAAAAGGATTAATGGGGGGTGGAAAGCTTATTTTGGTCTTGAAAATAATTGTAAAACGTCAAACTTTGTAATGCGGGATAGAAAGAAGTTCCTCTTTGAAACTTTAGTCACTCCTGTTATCTTATATGGATGTGAAGTTTGGGGTTGCAGCATCTCTAGAGAATCCTGGAGAAAGATTGAGCAAATCTAGAAGCGTTTTATAACGTATAACCTCAAAATTAAAAGCAATATACCCTATCCTATTCTCCTTATAGAAGTGGGTCTTTCCCCTATCAAGAGCCTAGCTATGACTAGACTTTTGTTGTACAAGCACAAACTCAATAACATAGGATACAATAGACTTCCTAAGCTAGCTTCAAATTCTATCCAAAACCATCTAAGGCTCAAACGAGGTTGGTATAAAGACACTAGGGTCTTAATAAACCATTGGGATATTGACGAGAATGTTGCATTGCAAAACATTAATAACATTAAAAATATTGTTACTTCTAAGTTCAATGATAAAATGTGGTGTGAGGAAGATTTAGCAGCTAAAAGAAAATTAAGATATTATAAGGAGTTCATCAACCCCACCCTAGAAGATCAAAAGTATCTCTCTATTTGAGCTAGCTCAAAGAAGAAAATTAATATAGCCAAGATTAGAATGAACTCTCATGAGCTCCATAGTGAAATGAGTCGTTGGGTAGTTCCTAAAACACCATGGATGGAAAGGATCTTCCATCTCTTTAAGAGTTTGAACATCAAGGATGAAAATCACTTCCTCTTAGAGTGCCTCACGTACAACGACATTAGATCTCAGTTTCATATTCTTTGTTGCAATACTGACTTTCCTAATCTTTTACGATGTCAAAATTATAGTGAGCTTGGGAAGCTTCTCTCCAAGCTTTTAGAGCATAGGAATAAAATCTTAAATTAAACCAAATAACTCATTTCGTTATATTTGATAGACCAAAATTTGGTCTCAGTGAACATTAACCATCGTCATCATCATCATCACCATGTAATAAAATCCTAATATATAAAAAAAATTATATTAAAAAAAAAAACAAACAAAACAAAACAAAACAAAAAAACAAAAAACAAACAACCTAAGTCCTTAATAGCCGGAACAAAAAACTAAATTTCAATTTCTTAAAAACTTTAAGCATCTAACGTTCCTAAGCCTCCTAAATAAAGGTAAATTTAGTTTAAGTTTTTTTTTTTTTTAAAAAAATAAAAAATATTAGAAGAAAAATCCCACGTAGGCATCCCATCCTATTTCCTCTTCTCTCCTCACTATCAGGTTCCATTTTTAATTCCCTCCGTGCTCTCCATCTCCGAGCTCCCCTCTCTTCCCTCCTTTATCCTTTTGAGGCCTTCTTCCGCTCACCTTCTCCATTCAGTCCCTCCTTATAACTCCCCCCTCCCTTATTTACATCCTTATTTATATATTCTCACCAGCTATTTAATAGACAAAAAAAAAATATTGCCACTATATTTTTATTATTTAATAAAAACTTTATTTTATTTTATTTTACTTAAGTTCATTTAGTTTTAATATATTTTAATTAATTATAATTTGTAAAATTAATAATTTTATTTAATATTAAGTTAATTTAATTATTTTTATTAAAAATTTATTAACATTGTTTAAAATTAATACTTTAATTAAAATGAATTTTGCATGGGCGGACACTTTTTTTTGCACATTGGCAGTCTTGACACATCAACTTTTGAGAGTTCTATCTTGAGTTCAATTTGATCAAATGAGGCCCAAGATGGCTTGTTAGAAAGCTAAGAAAATGAAGAATATTTTGCTTATCATTTCAGGACTAGATTTGGTCACTAAGTATATCTAAAATTTAGCATTAAATGGAGCTCCGAATTTGCACGAAACAATCAATTTCTAAATTTATTTTGGGAAATTTGATTGGCTAAAACTTTTTTGTTGAAAATTCATTTGAAGATAACATTTTTGGGTCATAGAAGTATTTAAAAAGATCACTAGGAAGATGGAATTTGCTTTATTTTTTTTATTTAATTGCATTTCAGTTGGACAAGTTGTTTTCCCAATTTTTCGCACTTTGACTTTTATGTGCAAAATTAATTAATTTTATTTTATTTTTGATTTGTTTTTGTAGTAGATTTGTTGGAGAGGATGAAGCTAAAGTATATTGTAGCATTTTTATTGTACCAACAAAGAAAAATAAGAGGATTTGCAGCTCCAAAATAGATGGATTCAAAACTTCTTGAAGAACACTCCAATTTTGGATTCCTTTTGTAAATCATAAGTAATATTTTGGAGAATGAGGAAAAGGTTCCACTACTTGTCAACTTAGGAGCTCTAGATACTTTTGTAATGAGGATTTCAGCTATAGATAAGGGGGAAAACTCAGATCTGAGGTTATTTTGGGGTTTTGTTTTCAAAATTCAATCTTTGTTAGTGAGGTAGGGTTTTCACTTTTGCGTTTCTTATTATCACTCACAAAGATGATTATTTTCAAAATATTGTAGGAGAAATTTGGAGAATTAGATCAAAGAAACTAGGTTTCATCGATTTTTATTTAAATACTTTTTGTTTAAAATGCAAATTTTATCTTTGAATGGAAGATTTGTGTAAATTTTTCATATTGTGCACTTTTGTTTGATATGAAGATGATTGTCTTTTGGATTAGCTATTTAATTCAATAGTCCCATGGATTTGTTGCTAATTTTTTCTTTGCTAATGTGCTTAGACCGGATTTTTGAGTGACTATTTACTAAAAAATATGTCATTTCACTTGATTTAATTGTCACCGGAACTAAGTGAACTATTTCCTAGTTTTGATGGCACAAGAATTTATTTTAAAATCTCCACACAAAGCATGTCATGTGCTCACTATATCATTTGTTAGAAATTTTTCTACAATTTGATATTCATCATAAAAGGGGCATGTTAAATCCCCATTCATTTAATTAACATGCTCTCAGTTGGGACCAGATCTACATCTTCCTAATTGAGATGGATTTACTTTTTTGTCACTTGCATCATAGACTAGATTTGCATTTACATCTAAATATTGTATTCTAGAATTCGACTTACAGAAGGGGAGAACTATAGTGTGGCTTGGTTGAGCCCTCAATTCAGCTTGAGGATTTCTTTCTTGCAAGTGCACTACAAGAGGGTTAATATGATATCTCTCTTCTTGTTAATTGTCAATTAGTAACATCACAAGTTAGCAAGGAGAGTGAGGGGGTAACTGGACCCAAAAGAACTAGTCAAAATCATCATTTGAACATATAAGACACTGATTTGGGACTCTTATTGAGTGGTCTCCCTTGTTGATGAGGTTATTTTTGGCCATCAACACCACCTAAGAGTTTAACAAATGAGCAGAGAGTCAAAGCCCTATAAATTTCCCAATTATAACTTGATATGTCAAAGGTAAGGTCATGTATCTAGACCATCTAGCATTCATTTAAGATATTTGGGATATCATCCATTTTTTTAGCAAACATGAAAGGTCTAGCTTTTAAGTCATGCTAGCTATTAGAATTGAGAGCAGTGATTGCTTAAATATAGAGTGTTTTTGGGAGAGTGAGTTACCCCTCTTGAGTTAGAGTCCTTTGATTTCAAAAGATTGCAACAATAAATGTCCCCTAAGAAGATTCATCCAATGATGAGATTAAAAGTACTCAAGGAGAAAGACATCAATTTTGTAGAAACCATTTTTTTTATGATTCCACAAAATAATTATTATAAATTTGTATTATTGATTTAGTACAAAACATCTTAGGAGTTCAAAATTTTTAATAAGATATTTTTTTAAAATAAATTTTATTTTTCTATATTTACTATAAATTTTTAATTTACAATTTTTTCGATAAAATTAATTGATTAAAAAAATATAATATAATTATATTTAAATTATAGAAATTATAATCTTATACCATAATTGAAAGATTAATGATGGTTTGTCTAGGTTTGTCCTATTTTCATTTGTTATTTTATTGTTGTATAAATTTGGCAATATAAAAAATTTCTAAATATAATATCTTTACTTTCGTATAATTAAAATAAATTGTAAATGTACCCCATATCTCTCTTCTCTCTCTCTCTCTCTATATATAATATATATATATATATATATATATATTGAGTTATATATAATTCTCAATTATGAAGAAAGATAATCATTATCAAATATAATAAAATTTGTACTTCAGGTTGGTTTGGTTAACAAATGTGGCTTTCTAAGTACTATTATATTGTTGTGATTTTGGTTGACCTTTTTTCTCTCGGTCTTGGCTCAATTTTATGAAATTGTCTACTGTTATTAATTTAGCATCTCATGTTGAATATTTGTTGTAATATGCTGAAATCATGTCATGTTTATGGTTTGTTGGAGTATGTTTGCTAATATCGCAGTATTTGAATCTCTTAGTACTGACATTGGTTTTCTTATCACTTTTATTTTTCTATCTCCTTGTTGACAAATCATTGGAACAAAGACTGTATTTTGTGATGGCCTCGAAATGTGGTCATGTTTAACTTGGTTTTTTTGTTTCTCTGTTTGGTTTAAAGTTCAGTCTACGGGATTGTACATGGTAATTGCTAAGTGAACTTTTTGTTTTATATATATATATAGAGTTTTTTATTATATATATATATAGTTATTCTTTTATATGTGTGAGTAATATATTTTAAAAATTATTTTCTATATAATTCATAGTTTTGAATAATGATTTCTATAATAATTTATTATTTATTAATATCTTGAAACCAATGTTGTTTGTTGTTGTTTTTCTCCTTTTTAGTAAATTTCATCAATGTATTTTTATTGATGGAGAAAAATATTACATAAGATATTACATTGGGAGCCATTCATTTCATCATCTGACCTAGTGGATCATAAGAGTCCAGGAGTATTACCATACAGATAACAAAATATATCATTAGAAAAACTTAACAAAAAGAGACTAGCTTACTGAATATCCCAAGGACAATGGACAATAGACATGGGAAAGGCCAAAGAAGTGTGATGTAGGCAAGTTTCCTCTCCAAATAGAGGCAACCCCTCTAGCCCTAGAGTGCATCTAGTCACAAAAAAGACAATACCAAAGTAAATTTCCTTAGATAGTTGATGTCATCAAAGCCTACCTTTAAATCCTCGTTTTATGAAGTTCTCGTTGTGTTTCTCTAGCTCTCATTCTTATAATCACTTTTGTACCTAAAAAGAACATACAGAGAACAACAATGAACATAATAGAGTACGACAAAAATGATCTACTTAAAGGGTCGAGGAACTTCAAGCTACCAATATGCAATCTGACATAAGATATAGGGAATAAACCATTGATTTGTGTTAATATGAACTAAAGTAAAACTTACAGCCATGCCTTGACATTGTAGGTCTCCTTGAAGGGTTCTGTCAGCATGTATTCATAAGCATTCACTTGTGACGTGTCTCCCAAGAGGATGAATAACTCTCTCTCCTACCCAAAAGGCAAAATTATGATGCTAGGACACTCACACAATCAAGCCAACTCCACTCAAAACCATCCCAGGCTAAGTTACATAAGAGGCTACCTCCAAACTCTAAAAGCTACCAACTTCAAATTCCAATTGCTACTAATTCTTCACTACTAGCTTGAACCCAGCCATGAAGGAGATATTTATAAGAGGAGACTCCATAAGGGATGGGAGAATGATCTTATCCCTTCGGGAGGTTGCATAAAGGGCGGAACAACTATCCCAAAGGAGGGAGCCAATTTCATTTGATCCAATAACCAAACCTAGGACCGTTCATTGATAATTTGTTAAGATAAACTTGCGAAAAGTAGATCGTCGTGAGTGAAACACAAAGACAGAGTGACGATGTCACTAGGCTTAGTTCAATATTGACCATCTTTGTGGGTGATATAACTGATGACCTGTGACGACCCAAAAACATAGGTAAAAAAGGGTCTACTCTAGGAGAAATGAACTGAGGTATTCTTCCAGAGATGACAAGGAAGATACTTTCACATGTTTTGCAACATGACACAAAGCATATGTCAATAACATGGACCGATAGTGTCTAGGATCAGGGAATGTAGGTTCGGTGACAAAATACTGTGTAACACATGCCCCCTAAAGCATGAAGGCTGAGAGAGTGGTAAGGGTGAAATGCTTTACAAATCCATAACTGAAATAAAACACCATCACAAAGAACCTGTAAATGCAAGTACAACTGATATCTCTGATACATGAGTACATAGTGAAAGGAAATTCATGTGCATAAGGCAACCATCCAATCAAAAGGACCATATAAAAGACTCAGGTGTGGTTATATCCATCTAATCAAAAGTGTCATGTATACAATCATGAACCAATCCACGCAACCTGGACATGCGTAATTTAAGCCCAGGGTCTTGAATCCCAACCCTATCATGGTAAAAATTCTAATATACAAAGAGATGTGCTAAAGTCGAGCATACTAGAAAATCACTTGATTATCGGTTAATGATGTAAACCATTAACAAGTGTGAGAGAGACCACTAGTAATGTCAATGGTTCTCAAGGTATTGCTAGTACAATCCATCGATTGTGAAGAATGACCTAAAGTCAAACACCCGTGAAATCACCTGATCGAAGGCCAATAATGAAAGCCTATCCTCGAATGGGAAGAACTTGAAATTAAGGCATGCAAGCTCAAAGGTACCAGGAAGGAGTCTCTAGATCAACTTCCCAGATAATGAACTAAAGTCAAAAGGAAGCGATTCGTCGAAGCAGGGTCATAATATTTCCCACATCATCAACGCGAGACAAAGGAAGAAGATGTATGCTGATGAGATAGAGAATATGAAGAAGGTGTGTAAGGATAAAAACTGCAAAAGGATTAAGCTCTTGAACATATCGTTGACACGACTCCGGAGTTTGGGAGCATTGTGGTAGGAAGAGGTCATGATGATGTAGCAAGGATCATATGGAATGAGGAAAAATGGATAACCCAAAAACTTGAAGGCCAATGATAGAGTGAGGATAACCCAACCCGACACGAAGCAGAAAGAGTGTCGATGTTCAAGAGCGACAAGCTACCGTAATAATTAATACAACCAATGGAATACTTCCAACTTTTCCCTGACCATTTCTGGCAAGTACCCCAATTATTTTTTAAACACAAGGTTGAAGGGGATAACATATGCTTGTAGTATAAGTTTTTCATTCGGAAAAATCCAACCTAGTAAATTTTAACGAGCCCTAGGAAGGAGAAGCTCGGCCTCATCATGATGACAAGTCTAATGTCATCAGGGTTTAATGAGTCTGACATAGGTAAAGTTTGGATTCTTTTCATATTTAGAGAGTTTGAAAAAGACACAGAAAGGAAAACTCCAAACGTCCCTTTTCGTAAATTTTCACCTCGAATCTGTAAAGGTAGAAAACAATACCCAACGGAACCTATTGACCATGATAGATCAGCATAGACCTTTCTCATAAATAATCTAACCCAGTCTGTAAAAGCGGTAAAATTATACTGGGTATATGTCATTTCCAATCTGGTAATGAGCTGAAAAGGACAAGCACTCAACAATCTTTTCATATTTCGAGAGTCTGAAAAGAGATTAAAGAGGACTCCACTTTGAGGAACGAGTGGTGCCTAGGATAGCAACTCATTCTGATGATGTTGGAACTTCTCAAAACATGTTGATTTATGTGAAGAGGCTGGCTAATAAGACCACTCATTGCAACTGTTCCTCAAAAAGGGTAAAATAACCAAGTGAAAGAGTATGATCTGCCAAGCAGATAGTGATGATGGAAGGAGAAAAACCGGGGCTCATCTAATGGAAGAGGCTGATAGAATGGCAATCATGAGGGTTAAAATGGAGATAAGTTCATCTTTACACAAGCTTGAACTGTAAGAAACTATGCTTGAATTTAGTTTCATATTTACACAAGCTTGAAACGAAAAACTATGCTTGGACTTAGTTTCATTTTTACACAAGCTTGAAACGAAGAACTATGCTTGAGATTGGTTTACATGCCCCCAACATGATGAAAGGGAGAGTCTCCTGTAGCTATATGGAAGTCACTATGGTGAAGCAGGATGATTATTCAACACCTTTTGGCTTCATCCAGATAGGGACAAAGGTGAGTGGTGTGATTCCCTTCACATAACCTATAGGGAAACTTAACTTTACCACTAGGTGCATGCCCCCCAAGCTTTATTACATTCACCTAAGTAGACTACTCATGGCTATCAGGTTGATGGAATGAAGGTTTTTTGATGAGATCAAGTGAAAGACTCGATTGGGATTTTACAAGATCTAATCAAAGAGTCAAATCGAAACTTTTCTCCAGGGGACCTTGTTTCATTTTTTAATGAGCTTGACACAAGACAAGGAACTTTGCTCAGACTCCTCATTTTTTAACGAGCTTCACATAAGAGAAGGAACTATGCTCATACTCTTTTTTTCATTTATTAACAAGGTTGACACAAGACCAGGAGGTATCCTCATATCCTTAGTTTCATTTTTTAATGAGGTTAACACAAAAAAAGAACTGTCCTCATCTCTTGTTTCATTTTTTAATGAGGTTGACACAAGAACAAGAACTATCCTCATATCTTTTTTTTATGGACGATATGATAACATGGCTCCCAGGAGGTCTTCACTAGATGGATGGACCACGCTCTGGGAGGAATACATGTCATTTGGTTCCAAAGACAAATTGGGTTCCAATGCCCCCAGTACATAACGTACTAGACCATCTGTGTGATCATCAGCAGATGCGGAGACAGAATGGGTAGCCACATAATTGACCTGTGGCAGGGATGGTACTACCAACAAATAAGAGCTGATAGGGGACGATGGTTGCAAGGGAGATGCCTGGTGACCAATGAACAATAGTTGATCAATAGTCACAATTCTTCCTTCGTGTGGAAAACAAACCACATGGAAAAGTGAAGAAACAAGAACTGTTATGATATACACATAGTCGCATCCAACGAGGAGATAGAAATCTAACAGACCCTAGACTACCATCCCATCTATATAGATGGTATTTCCTCCCAAAGTAATAGGGAACCACGGAGGGATCAGTAAGGGTTGACTGGTTCCTCCATTGAAAGCCAACCGATTCTAGGTGACAAGCACAAGCTATGGGGAGCCCAAATCTTGCCAAGTAGTAGAAGACATGATGCTAACAAATGCACCTTCATCTAATATAGTTCCAGGTACTACCATATTATAGGCTCGTATTATGATCTAGAAAGGCACATAAGATGGGAAGTGGAAAGTAGACAAGTGACTCCAATCGAAAGAAATGATAGAACTATTTGGTGAGGGAATTATATAATTGCCCCCATGCTCTACAGGAATAGAAGAAGGACTCTCCTGAATAGCCAGTACGGTAGGGTGACTCTTCAATTCATGAGACTCTGAGGAGATGAGAAGAACATGAGAAGTATGATCACTACACTCTTCCAGAATATAGTGAGCAAATGGTGGCAGAGCCAAGTTGACACTCTTTTCTACCAATGCTTGGTTAGGAACAAACACAAAAGAGTCTCGCCCAAGAGGAGTAGGATGGACAAGAGATGAATCCAAGTCAATTCCTTTACCAACCAAGAGAGGGTTAGAAGAAAGCTTCTGATAACCAATAGGAAGTTATGGTTGAGGAGCCATAAGGTATTCCAAAACTTTGGAAGCTTTATCCATAAGAGGACAAAGGTGAATAAGACGCTCTCCTTCACATAGCCTACAGGGGAATCTAATCTTCCCTTTCTTCTTACAATCGCTAGCCAAGAGTGTAGAATCAATATGATCTCCAAAGGTTGATGGGGATGGTCAATCCAGACTTTGAGACCATACCTCTAAGACTCTGGGAATGCTAGGACAATCTCGTAGGAGATGGTCACCCTTACACATCTTGCAAGGGAATTTGACCTTCCACGGAGGATTAGAAGGTTTGCCTATAGGAGGTGCATTTGGAGTAACAACCGCATGGTCGGGCTCTTGCTTAGTTGACTTCTTCTTCTTAGTTTTCTTCTTCTTCTTCTTCTTAGCCTTCTGATTACTAGATTTGAAACTTTCACCAAGAGAAGTAGAAGAGGAAGGTGAATAAATAGGGGAAGAAGGAAAGGGGCCAACCTTAGAATCATCGTGATGTGATTCGAATGAAGGATATGGCGGGGCACGAGTTGGGAGACTCGAGATCACTGAGATCGAAAATAACTAGACAGATAAACCATTGGTTAACTCATGGAGGGACAACATTGCCATATAAGGAGCACCATCATTTCCAAAAGAAGGAAAAGGACTAGGATTCCCTTTTGGGGGAATCCTTGACTGGCGGACTCTAGAAACGTTTCCATTGGAATCGACTCTAAAGAATTACTAAGAAAGATAACTTTTACCGGGAATATTTCGTGGGAAGTTAATTTTAGAACACTGAAACAAAACTTTTCCTTTTTATGTTTTAAGAGTCGAGAAAAGGACAAAAGGTGACTCTATCACTTCCGATTGGAAACAAGCTCGAAAGGACAAGCGCTTGAATGATCTTTTAAGTTTTTAATGAGTCAAAAAGATCAAATGTTTGCTCTATAATTCTAGGAAAAAGGTTTATCAAACAAATCATAAAATTGCATATACATCTTGGTAGTAAAATCAAAGAGAAATGACCAAGGACTTCTCGAACGGCGGCTAATCTTCCCAAATGGTGTTTTTGGTGCGTTACGCTTCATAAGGTGGTAGACTCGGCTTCCTATGGATAACAGGATTGCAACCTAGTGGGTCTCCCATCATATACGCGATGGTACAGGGAGCACAAGTCTATACTAGCACTTATCAAACCACAAAAGGAGGAATCACCCAACCTTAGTGAGAACAACAACCACTAGGTTTAAAGACGTAGAAACATGTCTCTAGCCTAGACCTCTAGATGTGGGTGTCAAGTTTTAATACTTCCTTAGGTTAATTCGATAAATTTTAGGAGTTTATCTTGAATTAGATCTCAGTTTCAAGGCCCTACCTAGTGTATCTTAAAAAACTCCTAGAATGAAACTAAATCAGTAAAGAAACCATTTCTTTTTTATGAACAACTAACTAAAGAAAAGCGAGAGGTTCATTTCAAAGCAATCCAAGCAACAAGTAAGCAAATGGAAGAATGGTACATTTCGTTATTTCGCAAGAAAACTGATCAAGAGGAAAGAGAAATGCTTCTATCTTTCACTAGCTTGTAAGAAATCCATTTAAGAAAATGAAAAATACATCCTTTGATTTTTCAACTTATAAATGTCAAGAATTTACTAATGCAAATGAGTGTTCTCATTTCATAATGCAAAATGAATGCGATATTTTGTTTTGAATAGATGACAATCAACCAAATGCAAAACTCAAAACAATGCTAGTTTTAAGTCCTTTTCAAATGAAATCATTCAATAAGTAAAGAGAGACATTCCACTCAAAAACTAATCAAAGACTCAAAACAAATAATATGTTTCTTTTCGCAAAAACTTGAAGTCTTTCTAATTAATTGGGAAGCAATGTGATCTATGCCAAAATGATGGAAGGAAACCAAACAAACAAGACTTGAAAGTTTTGATAACCAAACGTCACATACCAGTCAGGAACATGACAAAATAATCAATAAGGAGAAGCCTCAAACAAAGCAAGGGATTGTTTCAAACACAGCTCAAAGGTCCAAGCGAACAAGTAACCTATGAAAAAGCTAATGCCTCAAGAAACCCTAAGGTAAATAGGTCACACACTTCAAAAGGAGAAGTTCAAGGGAATGAAACCGGGATTCAAATATTATAGCAAACAACAATTTGACACATAATAAATAGGTAGAAGACAAGCTCAAAAGGATAGGACACTTAGGTCAATCAGCAAAGAAAACTTCAAAATTGAAACCTACAAGAATGTTCACAAGCATAAAAGTGACAACATGCACCGACAATAAACTCACACCTCCCTTACTAGCAACTTTGTGACGTCATCGCAGAAGTACACCAAACAAAAACGTCAAGCCAGTTTCAAAGCCCTTCATTATTGTGAGGTGATTTAATCGTGCCAAATATTAGAAGGCGCAATTAATTAAATATGCAGACATGACTAACTTCGCGATTATGAGGTGATTTAATCATGCCAAACAGTAGAAGGCGCAACTAATTAGATAGCACAGGCACGACTAACTTCATGACTATCATAAAATAAATGGCAATGACCCTAAATCAAAGGAAAATTTTAAAAATTTAGATGAGGGGAGGCTAGACCTATCACTTATGATAGAGGGAAGACTACTGGGAGTAGTCAAACAAGCCATAATATGGAAGATTCAACCCAAAAAGTAAAGGAGACAATAAACAAGCAAAACAAAATCAAATCAAGAGACAAAAGACAAAGTCCCCAGTATGGTTGCCAACTTGTGATGCATGCAAGTTCCCTCTGTGGACAAAGGCAACCCCTCTAGCCCTATAGTGGGTCTAGTCACAACAAAGACAATACCAAAGAAAATTTCCTTAGATAGTTGATTTCATGAAAGCCTACCTTCAAATCCTTGTTTGATGAAGTTCTCGTTGTGTTGCTCCAACTCTCGTTCTTCTAATTAGTTCTGTACCTGAAAACAACATATAGAGAACAACAACGAACATAACAGAATATGACAAAAATGATCTACTTAAAGGGTCAAGGAACTTCAAGCTATCAATATGCAATTTGACATAAGATATAAGAAATAAACCATTGATTTGTATTAATATGAACTAAAGTAAAGATTACAACCATTCCTTGATGTTGTAGGTCTCCTTGAAGGGTCCTGTCAGCATGTCTCCCCAAGCATTCGCTTGTGAAGTGTCTCCCAAGAGGATGAATAACTCTCTCTCCTACCCAAAAGGAAAAATTATGATGCTAGGACAATCACACAATCAAGCCAACTCCACTCAAAACCATCCTAGGATAATTTACATAATAGGCTACTTCCAAACTCTAAAAGCTACCAACTTCAAATTCCACTTGCTACTAATTGTTCACTACTAGCCTGAACTCAACCATGAAGGAGATATTTATAAGAGGAGGAGCCTCCGTAAGGGATGGAAAAAAGAGCTTATCCCTTTGGGAGGTTGCACAAAGGGCGGCACAACCATCCCAAAGGAGGGAGCCGAGCTTATCTGATCCAACAACCAACCCTTGGACCACTCATTGATAATTTGTTAAAACAAACTCACCCAAAGTAGATCATCGTGAGTTAAATGCAGAGACGGAGCGATGTCATCAGTAGGCTTAGTTCAATCTTGGCCATCTTTGCAGGTGGTATAACTGATGACCCGCAGTAACCCAAAAACATAGGTAAGAAAGGGTTTGCTCTAGGAGTAATGAATTGAGGTATTCTTCCTGAGATGACAAGGAAGATACTAACACATATTTTGCAACATGACACAAAGCATATGTCAATAACATGGACCGACAGTGTCCGAGATCAGTGAATGCGAGGTCGGTGACAAAATATTGTGTAACAGTAAGAGTAATATAGGAGACAACTAGTAACCTCTCCCAAAAGTGACAAAATAAAATAAGATTATTAGACAAGACAAGTTCTTTCTAACATCAAAGACCAAAACAGATTGCTTTATGGACATATTAGTCCAAAACGATGACTGGAAAAGGAGGAGAAGAATTTTCATGGATGATGTTCATAGGCAGAGCATATTTTGTATGGATAGTGTTTAGAGGTGGAGTGTTAATCACTGTTTCCTCTACCTGATGATCATTTGAATCAGTGTCTATGAAAACAAAAAACATTCCACACAACTCAATCTTACCACCATATCATCTAGATTATACCTGATGTCCCTCAAGATTCTCTTGATCTCCTCCTGGCTTGCAAAGAGTTTATAATTGTCCACATGCTTGTCATAGATTACCATGCTGAGCAATGTTTCCATTTAATGGTGTTAGGTGATAGAGTGAAGGGAATATAGACTTCTTCTCCAAAACTTCCTAGACCAAGAACCCATTTGAAATTGTTGCCCCCAATCTCTAAATCAGAGAGATATTTGTGATCCCCAAAATCCTAGCTTCGAGGTTTAAAATTTCCTTTTTGACCTTAATAGGGGTCGAATAAAAATAATTATCTACTAATTCCCACCCGAAAAGATGCTCGTGTCTTGAGGAGGATGCCCTAAGAGCACCATCCCTACGATTGGGTAATGGTTAGTATGGAGCAATATAGTACCTAAAAACAAACTACATGATGACAATAGTAGAGAACTGAACAACTACTTGATGAATACCTGCACAAGAATGCAGTTCCATAATGATTCAAACTATAAACTCAACCATAGTATCAGAGAGGCATTAATGTAAGCGAAAGAGGAGTAATTAACACTTGCCACAAACCCAAGCTAATAAATGTCCAAACTTCCCAAAGCTCCTAATCTTTTGTGAACCTCGAGCAACCAGAATTAAAGCAACTTGCAAAACAAGAGATCAAGATAGACCGTTATATTTTTCAAAAACAAATGGGGAAGGGACTAGGGTACTGCACTCCACAAACTAAAACTAGACAACTAAAATCCTGCCGATGTCAAGGATCAAATGAGTCATCGAGGGTAAGACTATGACCAATTCAAAGGACAGAGCAACCCCTAAGCTGTGTAGAAAGAGCCCAAAGAACATTGAAACTTAAATAAACAGAGAATATGATATTAGATAAATCTTGACTCTTAACGATTGATGACCACAAGACACTGTAATACCCAACAATTAGAAAGAAAACAACACAACCTTATTATGACAAACTAAGGGGATATCAGTGGAAACAGATGTTCAAACACTCTGATGCAGTTATCCTGTAGCCACCAAGTGATTAGGGACACATGAACCTCAAGTCTAACCTCAATGAAATTACCACCTTTTTCTCGCCATGAAAGTAGAGTAGAACATATATAATACATTGCAAATGTGAACAAACTAGTACATTAAGTGAGGTGAGCACCATACAACTTGCATGACAAGGACCAAGTGTAGAAGCCGAACTAGAACTCAAGCATTACAAGATGTTGTTGCATGATGAGCTCATAAATGAGCTTTCCTCGCCTGTCACATAATTCCCTTCTTGCAATCAATTCGCCGTGGGAGGAGCATGCCATTTTCGAGAAAATAGAAGGAATAACCTTACTCAAAACACCATAGCAAACAAAACCATCAAGTCTTAACTACACATAATTAATCTAAGAAGAACTATGTAGGTGAACCAAGTTGCTTGAGGCATAGAGATGCCACGCACATTTCATGCCAGGCGATATGTAGAACCTAGATCTAACACTGAGGGCCACCGCTCCTTTACCCATATAATATACCCGCATGCAAATTATAATATTAATTAGAGAAGTCATCATAAAACATCTGCACCATTTTAAGTTGTGTCACCATTAAACTTCCTCCCATAAATTTTTTGAAATCAATGTTTTCATATATCTTTTATATTTACATATTTTCATTTATTATTCTTTTATTATTTTTATTTTTTTATTAAATTTTTACATTAAATTAATATTAATATATAAATGATAATGTTCTAAAATAATTGAAATTTTAAATATAATAATTACTAAATCGTTATAATATAATTTATGACAAAATATTTTAACCTAAAAATTTCCAAAAACATCTTCCATGAAAATTTTGTAAACCAACCTTTTACTAACATGCATATTTTTAAAAATTACCTCTTATTAAATATTCCTTCCAACTATTTTCCATGAAGATTTTGTAAACCAACTTTTTACTAATATGCATTTTTTTGAAAATTGCCTCTTATTATATATTCCTTCTTTTAAACTCTAAGTGAAATGTATCTTTGAAAAGCAAAGATATGATGTCATCATTTCAATGGAGTGAAGAAACATTGGAATACGAGCAGTAGTACAAGTTCTTGGAAGAAAGTTTTCACCATCCAACTATTTTATATAGTATATATTTGAGTTACTTATTAAAACATAATAAATTACTAACATATATATAGAGATATATAGTGAATGTGGTGATATAATTTGAATTCAAATTGTATTTTTTTGTTATTTCAATTTTTTTTTAATATAGAAATAAATATAACATTTTAAAAAACTTTAAAATATTTGAATCCATAATTCATATAACTTAAACTCAATTTTTTCAAAATCATTACTATTTTTTTTTTTAAAATTAAATAAAAATAAAAAATAAAAATAAAAACATAATATAGCATAATATTCTTTAAGTATATTTATAATGTTCAATTTTCAGGAGGAATATGCCAAGCACTTTAACTCAAGAGGTGATCCTAAGATTTAATAATTTAACATGGGAACCACAAGGCATGAGGTGATTGATTTTGACAATAATTTATTCAAAGCTCATGAAGCCGGCGTTTTGGAATATGCTATCTCTGAATTCTACTTTTCAAAGATTATGTTCCGAATTTATGCGACATTTTCGGTTAATCTCTTTAACCTTCGCCAATCAATGAAAGCTTTGGAATATCTATGGACACCCACTATTTTTTAAATAGATTATTTGTTACAATCTCATAATTTCGTGGAAATCTAAAGCGAAAAAAGTGAGGACGAAAACAAAATAATTGCTCCGACACGTTCCCCTTTGAATGAATTTTCCAACAAAGCTACAAATAATTAAAGGGAAGGGAAGAGATGTGTATTATTGTGACTCTTCCGTGGGATGCTGAAATTATATGATCAAATTATGTGAGTGTTGACCAAATTATTGATGGGCATAGAGTCGGAGTATCCTTTCACATAAATAACTCGACATACATCATTGTTCATGGTAGGAGTGAAGTCTGTTGTTAGGACTAAGTATATATTTATATTGTTCGATATGTTTTTAGAGTGGAAATTTTTGGAGGAATCAACTTGCAAGATTATTTCAACAATCCAATTTGTAATATTTGGGTTTGAAACCTTAGAGACTTGTTATGGGACATTAAATGACATTTTTGGTGGGTGAAAATTTTCTTAGCTTAAGCTAGACCCCTTGCTATTGATCTATACCCACATAACTTTCCAACCAGGCAAAAAAAACACGATTAGATTTTGAGAATGCAATAAAAATTGTTTAAATGAAATAAGGGAAAGATTGCTGAATAATAAAATGAAGTCACATTCCAGAATTTTCTCTTTGGTAGATTTGTATATGACCTGTGTAGATTCCTTACAAATTTAGTTCTTCAAAAAAGACTGTATACTTTGAATTCTTCAATGGTAAATCTACTTTAATTGCATAATTCTCCATTCTATAACTTGATAAAAAAATTGAAATAGGGATTAGGATTTTCTTTTTTAAACACACAATCAAAATTAAAATTCCTTTTTTTTTCAACATGCATCAAAGCTCAAAAATATTAAAATAGCTCAAAAATAGACCAAGAGCCCAAATATAAGTGCTTTAATGTTTTTTTGGGAAAATTGTTTTTTTTTTTTTAAAAGCATGCTAAAAACTCCAAGAAAAACTCATAAAAGGGAGGCTAGGAATAAATTAATCATATGATAGGGAATATATGATAACATGAGATACTTTCAATCCCAATCCAAAATGAAAACAATATATACAATATTATGTAACACTAAAAGTTGCAAGTAGTCATAATTTTAAATAATAAGGCCACATAGGGGGATTGAACACTAGGAAAATGTATTCAAAATGAATTGATATCAAGAAAAGTAGTTGAATAAGGTTATTTTAAGGGCCAAGAGAGGTATCATACTAAAAGAATTATAATAAAGAGGCTAAAAGGATAAACCTCCTATACGTTAAAGGTTATAAAGAAAACTATGAGGATTTGAAGAAAGATAATATTAAGGTGTTGTTCTCTTCTCCAATAACTTAAGGAAAATTTTGGATGATGCAGAAAATGATATAAGCCTAACACTCCATAAGGGAATCTATTCCATTCCTGATTCTTATGGTGAACAATGTAGAGGGAATAGGAAGATCATTTCAAACCATACTAAGCAAATATTATGTTGATATTTAACTTATTCAAATAAAGAGATCAACCTAGCATAACACTTACCAGAGATAGGACACCCCATATGTATAAGGATACGATAACAATCACCAAACTAGATCACTATGGAAATAGGAAGATATGGGAGGCCCTAAAAATTGAGATAAATCAAAATAATTTAAATAGAGATGAAGGTATTAAGATTAGTGAAGCATGAGAGTTTATCTTACATAATATTTCAAATTTTTAATGGATCAATTGCAAAGTTTGACCTATAACATTATATTTGTTCCAAGAAAAACTAGAATATCTTTTAACTCTTTAATAAATTATACAAATTTTTTCTTCAAAATAATTTTGGCATTGTCTACTGAGGCCACAAATTTCCTTGGAAAGTTATTTTTCACAAGAATACAACGTTTTTTTATTTTCAAAAAGATTTGATCATAGGAGTGTTTGAATTGTTTTTTTAAGGTGGAAATGAATTAAACACCATCAAAACCCCTGTGGCCACCCAAAATATTGAGGTTTGACAAGTGTAACCTATATTTTTCTAATTTTTTGCCAGATTTTAGAAAAAATCATGCCAAAATTTCCACCATTTTTTGAGTGAATTTATGGCATCAATAGACTAGTAATAGGAAAACAATAGTTTTTGGTAATCATAAATACAATTAGCTAACACATTTATTATTAATCCAATTTAATTATTATAATTAAGTGAGTTTGAAAAAAAAAACATTTTCCATAAAATTTTGTTTTATAAATGTATCCTACTTGTTTAACTCAACCTTCTAATACCACCATGCCAACAAATCACACAATGGTCTCTATAAGTGCAATTCTCCTAAATTTACTTTTTGTTTCACTATCATACAATTGATGCAACTCAAAATAGCACTTAAGCTTATTTATCCATCTTGTACTCTTTAAATGAGTTTCTTCATTAAATTTCGGTACATCCATTTTTTAGTTTGTGGCTAAATTTGTGTAGTTCCTTGATATATTTGATTAATATGATATATTGAATTATCATTTTAGGGTAGTTCCTTGTTTTGGGCCGTGCACCGGGCATAAATTTATCCTTGATTACATTATCGTTTTCCTCCTTTTTACGCATTTGTGCCATGATGTAATAAGGTTTTGATAGAATTTCAATAGGAAGTGAACGAAACCACCTTTGATAGGATTTGGCTGTCAAAACTAACCTTCGTTGCTTTTCATGCAGAGATTACCGAATGGGACAATTGATGTTCAATCTATTGCACAACAAAGGCTAAACAAGGAGAAAAGAGCATGTATTGTGCGGTTAAGTTGAGAAGTGAATCAAAAGGATTAGCACAGGACAGAGGATTGTTCTGATAATAATATTTGGTTCCGAATTCCTCAGGATCTCCTGATCCCAAGGAATCACAGTTATCTCTTTTCCTCTCTGACTATAAGAGGGGAAAAGTGAATATAATAGAACAATTTTTGCCTTTTTAGTTCACCTGTAATTTTAAGACATAGAGCGTTATTTTGAAGAACGCATCATTAATGTAAAGACATTCAGAGTTAATGAGTAATATATAATTCGTATTTCTTTTTGCTTCAATATTCTGAGTAACTAGGTAGTAATCATTGGCGGCTTGGGCCCGGTTGCTGGTGGATTTCACTGCTTTTCCCTTAGTTATATATTTACCTTTTTACTGCAAGTCTAATTACTTTGTTTTATAGTTTTATGATTGATCCACTTGATATAAAAATCTCTAGTGTTGAGTTTGCACATTCTGCGCATTATTTCTTATTTTTGTTCATTGGTTTCATTTATTTATGTTGTAGATTGATTCAATTATTAGATAAGAGTTATTTTATGTTAATTGAGAGCCATAGTATTATTGGTTAGATCGGGTGTATTGTTGTTATGCAGAAGTTTCTAATCAACTGAAAGAGCTCTGTTACCGCTACGGTGCACTCAGTTGATGTGCTTATGGCTTGTAATTGCAATTAGAGCTTTTTGATAAAGATAGAATTTTGATG
Source organism: Pinus taeda (assembly GCA_000404065.3). NCBI lineage: Eukaryota > Viridiplantae > Streptophyta > Pinopsida > Pinales > Pinaceae > Pinus > Pinus taeda. The sequence goes on from APFE031702322.1 coordinate 161,388, forward strand.
CTTGAATAGTTTAATTTCTTTGAAGTTACAAGTTTGGTAGTTTATGGTTTGATCCGTTTACTCTTGTATTGAAATCAGTAAGTTATCTTAAAGCATTACTCTCTATAGATCCAACGATTTCCATCACCTGCACATATTGTGTACACTCTTGAAACAAAAAGACTTACCTACGTTGATAATTAATGTGAGGCATTTAGGAGTTCTGAAAGACATCTTATATGCGCCCAACATTTTAGCGTTGTTGCATGGGGGAGTGTTTCTATTTCATAGAAGGTGATGTATGTTTGATATTTGTCTGATGTGAAAGAATTGTGTATTAAAAACAGAACGTAAGAACCTATGTACAAGCAAGTAAAGTGCTTGCTCCTTTGCCCACTTTTCAGCAGAATTGCATAGGAATTGAGGTAGAAATAAATGTTTGATATTTGTTTGCTGTGAAAGAATTGGGTATTAAAAATAAAAGGTAATAACCTGCGTAAGAGCAAGTAAATTGATTGCTCCTTTGCCTGCTTTTTAGCAGAATTGCGTAGGAAATGAAGTAGAAATAAATGATTGTATTTATGTATGAATGACTAAGAAGAAAAGAGTAGAAAAAGATATAATTCCTCTTCCCAAAACTAAAAAATCTAAGGGATCAGTGACCCTTGGACGACCAACCTTCATTGACAAAATCATAAGAAAATTTGAGTCTCAGTCATTAGTAGGACCTTGAACTGTTTCTACAAGAAATCCTATTGTAACCCTTCAGGCCGCATGATCACCATCTGTAGCTGACACTGAGATTTAGAACAAGACAGAAGGGTCTGAATAGAGTTTTAGAATACTGAAAATTTACAGCCTAACCCTTTACAAGAAGGGATTTCTTGCAATCTCCATGAAGGAGAATGAGAAACAGGTAGTGTTGAAAAGATCAAATCATCAGAACCCAAATCTCATAAAGTAGTAGTTGAACAGAGGACACCCAGTATTTCGGACCAAGGTAGTGTTGTTAAAATCATTCTAAAAGTCTCTTCTAAACCCCCAGGAACAAATCTCCATATTTATAAATCCTTGAAGGATATTGGCACATTTTTTACCAATTGGCTCATAATCAGCAACAACCTCAGACCTCTACATTACAGTATCCTATTGTTGATGCAACTGTTAATGCTCCCATGAAAGCTATTCCATTACAAAATATTCCTGCCTTTCATGGGCTAACTTCAGAGGATCCTAATGCATTCCTTTTTGAATTTGATGTTTTATGTAGGGGATACAATTACACTACTAACCCCTAGAAGTTGAAACTGTTCCCCCCTACTTTGAAGGGAGTAGCTCTGCATTAGTTTATGGGGCTTGGTGGAGGTACCATTACTAACTGGAACCAAATGAAAACAACCTTTCTAAAAAAATACCAAGATTATTTCTAAACTGGAGAACTAAAGGATGAAACCTTTCAAATGGTAGCTAAGACTAATGAGACTCTTGAAGAATATGTAGAACATTTTCAATATAATCTACAAAGATCTCCTTATGCAAATTTGCCTCCTGAAGTTCTTAAAACTATGATGATCAAATGTATGAAATACCAATGGGTAGAAACACTAAATTTAATGGGGAAGGGTGATATTTATCAAGAGGATTATGAAAATATTATACAATTGTGCATCAGGTGCTCTAGAGGCAGTACAAGGCTGAAACCAACTAGACGTGATGTGATCACCAAAGATAGTAGAGCCTTAGTAGGAAGCATTATAGGAGTTGAAATCAGCAATCTGCTGGAATATTTCAAGACTGATATCTTGGGGACCTTGATGACAAAATTGGATATCATGCAAGCCAAACAAAACCAGGTCGAAGGAGAACATAATCTGGCTATTTTCTGTCCACGTTGTAGAAAGAAACATAATAATAGAGAATGTCCGTTAGGTATTACACAAACATGCGTCATCTACATTAAGGATCATGTTACGGAAAATTGTGCATCACTTCCTGGATTAGAAACAATTTTCAAGGAAGCAGAAGGGGAATTGGAACTAGTATATCTGCTAAACTAGCATCGTCAATGGCAAGCATGTCCGACAAGTATGCCTACAAAACCATATTCATTCTTTCCTTCTTCGCAATTTAATTCTTAGCAGTATTCAAGGGCAGGATGGCAGAACCAACCACCTTTCTCTACTTGGCCACCTTAAGCATTCTCTATGCCACTATGGCCCAACCAATCAAATCCAAACAATAATTGGCCAAATTCCTCCGACCCTACACCGTTTTGGCAGAACACGCCCTTTTCCTCTCAATGGTCCCTTTCTACCTCACAAAATCAGAACTGGCAACCAAATTGGCAACAATTTACAAACCAACACATGGGAACAGTTCCACTACGTCAACAAACCTTACTAGAACCTTACACATTGCAGCAAAATCCTCAACCTAATATACAGCAGCAACTCCCAGCTCGACCAAATCCAAAACCTAACAACAGACTGATCCAGCCAGTACAAATTATTGAGAGTTTGGATCTTGAAGTTGAGTCAAGAGAATGTAATGAAATTAAGTTAAGATCTCGATGCGTAATTGCTCCAGATGAGGACAAAAATATGCAACCTGAAGTTAAAGAAATGCATCCAAATAAGCCTTCAACTGCAGATGGCCAACAGACAAAACTAGGAGAAGATATAGTCAGGCATAAAGATCCCAAACAGATCATAATTACCTCTCCCTTGTTCGCAGAAAGATTGATAATACCTTGACCAATTGAATATCATGACTTTAATCTTTAGGGTGAACTCAAAAATATCTGTATAAAAATACCCCTCCTCCAAGCCATTCAAGATATTTCGATATATGATAAAACCATAAAAGAGTTGTGTGCAAAGAAGTCTGTGAGGAAAACAAAAATAACACCAACTATCCATGTTGTTGGAAATTTGTCTGATTTATTACTAGGCAAAGAGACACCTATAAAATATGAAGACTCGAGGAATCCCATTGACACAGTCCAAATAAACGGCTGCTCTTTTCCCAATGCTTTAGTTGACTTAGGGGCAGCCATTAACATTCTTACAACAGAAACTTGCAAAGTGCTTAGCATCACAGCCTTAGAACCAACCACTACCTTGCTAGAACTTGTCAACCATTCAGTCATTAAGCCAGAAGGAACATTACAAGATGTGATGGTTTCTGTGGAATCTTGGGAATATCTGGCAGATTTTTTTATTATCAACCCCAGAAATCGCTAGATGGACATCCCTTAATACTAGGAAGGCCTTGGTTAGCAATAGTTGATGCTTATATAGGTTGTTTAATAGGCAGTATGACCATAACCAAAGGAAATGTTGTTAATAATCTAGCTTTATACCCTCCTGCTCAGCCAAGCCTGACCATTGTAAAAACTCAGAAACAAATAGCATCATATTTAAAAGAAAATATTCATCTAATGTTGATTGTGGTATATGCGCTTGAAATCAAAAATCAAATAAAATATGATGTCATTAATACCTTTATCAATCACCCTGTTGTAGTGTCTAATTGATATGTCACGTGATTGAAGCAACCCTTGACAATGATATTGAAGAAGATTCCTTGAGAGACATCAATGACCAATTAATACCAATGACCACTACCTATAATAGCAAACCTATTGAAATTGAGCAAGGGAAAATCCTGAAAATTAAAAGTAATCTGAGTAATGACTAGAAATAGAAGCTTATCCAAGTCCTTAGGAAATATATATGGGCTTTTGCATGGGATTACCAAGACGTGAAAGTGATTGACCCTCAGTTAACCATGCACCACATTTACACTGAAAAAGATGCAAGACCCATTCGATAGCCATAGTGTAGATTAAATCCTCATCTAAAGGATATTGTGAAAGAAGAGCTTCAAAAATTGTTAGAAGTGAATTCTATTTATCATATATGTGACAGTAAATGGGTTTTTTCATTAGTAGTTGTCCCCAAAAGGAATGGAAAATGGCGGATATGCATTGACTATAGATAACTCAACAAAGTAATGCATAAATACCATTTTCCCCTTTCATTTATCGACCAAGTTCTTGATACATTAGTAGGAAATAAATTCTTCTCTTTCCTAGATGGCTTCAGTGGCTACAACCAAATTCAAATTGCCCTTGAAGACCAGGATAAAACTACTTTCACTTGCCCCTGGGGAACATTCGCTTACAGGGTATTGCCTTTCGGATTGTGAAACACACCTACTACATTCCAAAGAGCCATACTTGGTATTTTTGCAGTCTTGATAAATGAAGGATTGGAGGTGTACATGGATGATTTCACACCCTATGGGGATGACTTTGATTAGGCATTACAAACACTGGAGAAAGTCCTATAACTGTGTATTTATACTGGGCTATTCTTAAGTCATGAGAAGTGTCATATGATGATAACAAAGGACCTGATTCTGGGTCATTACATTTCAGCATCCAGAATTCAAGTAGATCAAACAAAGATACATGTAATCATATTATTGGCTACTCCCTGCACTCAAATAAAGGTAGGCAGTTTTTAGGATTTGCTGGATATTATCGTAGATTTATAAAGAACTTTTCACAAATTGCTGGAATTTTGTATGCCTTAATAGGAAATGTTGATTTTATATGGACTGATAAATGTGACACTGCCTTCAAAGATCTAAAATGGCTAGTATCAACAACACCAGTATTATGAGGCCCAAATTGGGAAATACCTTTCCAGATTTCATCAGATGCGTTAGATATAGCCCTTGGAGCTGTTCTTGGCCAAGAAGAAGACAAGAAACCTTACGCTATATATTACATCAACAAAAACCTTACTCCTGCCGAGTTGAATTATAAAGTAAGAAAAAAGGAGTTTCTAGATGTTATTTATGCTATAAACAAATTTAGACACTATATAACTGGATATCCTATATTTCTGTATACTGATCACTCTATCATATAGTATTTAGCCAACAAACCAATTACAAATGGAAGAGTGACTCGTTGGTTACTACTTTTGCAGGTATTTGACATAACTATGAGGGATCGACTAGGGAAGGAGAACCTCGTGGTAGACTTCCTCTCCCAAGTGTTAAGAATAGATGATATAGTGGCAGTAGATGATCAGTTCCTAGATGAACATTTGTTTGTTGTGGCCGTAAAAATGCTTTGGCATGCGGATGCAGCAAATTACTTAGCAGTGGGAAAATTGCCCAAACATTTGACACCCAGAGAAAGGAAATTGATTGTTCAGCGTAGCACTCGTTTCTCCTAGAATGGAGGATATATTTTCCACACGGGATCTGATATGCACATCCACAGGTGCATCAGGAAAGACGAAATTTATGATATCCTAAAAGCCCCCCATGATGGACCTTGCAGTGGACACTTTGCAGACCACAAAACTGGACATAAAATTCTACATATGGGCTACTACTGGCCCACTATTTTTAAAGATGCTAAGAAATTTGTCCAGGCATGTGATAGTTGCTAAAGGATGGGTTTCCCTAACCAATATGATGGAATGCCCCTACATCCACAGCTCATGATAGAACCATTTGAGCATAAGGCAATAGATTTTGTTGGGTCATTCAAACCACCATCCAACCAGAAATTATATATATTGGTTGCAATAGATTATGTAAGTAAGTGGGTGGAAATAGTAGCATTGCCAAGAGCAACAAAGGAAACCGTTATTAATTTTCTTTTCGAAATTTTTGTGTGGTATGGCTTACACAGAGAAGTAATTACTAATGGGGGACCATAATTCATGGGTCACAAGATTGCTGCTACATTGAAAAGTCATCATATCACACACAAAATTACTTCTCTGTAGCACCTGCAGGCGAACGGGTAGGTGGAGGGCACCAACAAAGTTATCAAAGCTATTCTAACAAAGACAGTTTCATCACATTGAAGAGACTGGGCTGCTCGATATGCAAAGGCCTTGTGGGCATACCGCACAACTTAGAGAAACACTACTGAATACTCTTTGTATCAACTGGTATTTGGTAAAGAACGCATTTTTCTATTAGAATTTGAAATACAAACATTAAGAAAAACCCAAGAAGAGGGACTCGATTTAATCGAAGCCTAGGCTAACAAGTTACAACAGATGAATGAATTAGATGAAGCCTGACCACTGACTGTACAACGTACAACACTTATTCAATAGCAAAGAGCCAAATGGCATGATGCCCTGATTAAGAAAAAGACATTTCATGAGGGTGACTCGGCACTCCTTTATGATTCTAGGTTCCAAGACATCCCTCGCAAACTGCAGACTAGGTGGTTACGTCCCTATGAAATAAAGCAAGTACAGAACAATGGCACTCTTACACTGACCACCATTGATGGGTCTGGTTCTTTTAAAGAGAATGGCCATTGGGTGTGCCTCTACCAAAAACCACTTACCAAAGAATCTTTCTACCAACAGATATGTGAGGATCCCACCATGCAAGTTTTAACTGTAGAAGGCAATCCTTCAGTAGTTTCATCTTTATAAAATTTATTTCTTCTCTGTAAAATATGTAAATATGATTGTTGATTTGATTTGATTTGATTTTTCCTTTTTCTTTGCTTGTTTTGTTGTTCAATTAATTGAATACTTGTTGTTCAATCTATTGAATATTCGTTGTTCAATCCAATTGAAGAACACCTTTTTTACGTGATTTTGTTGTTTAGTTAATTGAGAAACACTTTTTTTGGTGTAATCTCGTTGTTTGATTAGTTTAACAGCTGTTGTTCAATCTATTGGACAATTTTTGTTCAATCTATTGAACAACCATTGTTCAATCTAATTAAACAACACTTTCTTTTCTGCATAATTTTGTTGTTCAATTAATTGAACAATTGTCGTTCAATCTATTGAACAACACTTTCTTTTCTGCATGATTTTGTTGTTCAGTTAATTGAACAACTGTTTTTCAATCTATTGAACAACCGTTGTTCAATCCAATTGAACAACACTTCTTTTTTTGGCATGATTTTTTTGTTCAATCCAATTAAAAAACACTTTTTGGCGTTGTTTTGCTGTTCAATCCAATTGAATAGCACTTTCTTTTTTTTGGCATTATTTTGTTGTTCAGTTAATTGAACAGCTACTATTCAATCTATTGAACAACTGCTGTTCAATCTTTTAAACATTCGTTGTTCAATCCAATTGAACAACATTTTATTTTTGGCATAATTTTTTCGTTCAATTAATTGAACAGTTGTTGTTCAATCTAATGAACATCTACTATTCAAGCTATTGAACGGCCACTATTAAATTGAATTGAACAACTATTGTTCGATCCAATTGAACATCTGTTATTCAATCCAATTGAACATCACTTTCTTTCTGGCATGATTTTGCTATTCAATTAATTGAATAGTTGTTGTTCAATTTATTGAACAACCATTGTTCAATCCAATTGAACAACACTTTTTTGGCATGTTTTGTTGTTCATTCAATTGAACAGCTACTGTTCAAACAATTGAACAACAATTTTACATTCCCATTGTGTGCTTTGTTGTTCCTTTGATTCAACAACAACCATTTATTCAAATGAACAACTACTATTCAATCCCAATTGAATAACACTTTTTCTCTTTGTGGTTATTGTTGTTCAAATGATTGAACAACACTTTTTGTGTATCTCTGTTGTACAATTCATCAAACAACTACTATTCAATTCCAATTGAACAACTCTTTTTCAACTCTAATTGAACAACAACATTTTCTTTCGTTTGATTATTGTTCACTTGTCTGAATGATTGTTTTTCACTCAAACGCTCAACCCCATTTTTTTTTTTCATTTTTTTTTTCTTTTCATGGCATGAAGTACACTACTTTTATGAGGACAAAAATTTATGGATTCCTTTGAAGAGAGTTAATACCATTAATGTTATGATCTTTAACAGGACAACTTCTTGATGACAGATTCTTTTCAAGAAAGGGAAACAATTATTTATATACTGCTTTGCTGCACAACTTTCTGTTGTACTTGATACTGATTGGTCATCTTAATACCATGTTGGTTCCACCCTTCCTGGTTATAATTGTTAGGACCCTACATTGTACCTTTTTGCTCACATATTTTGCTATCATTCCACCCTTTTTCAATCCATATTTAAAGTCCATGTTATTACTTTAATCCATTTTCCAAAGGTATATAATAGTTCTTCTCATTACTATATGTTTAATTTATTTTACATATAATTTTACATTAACTTTCATAATTAATTGATATAGATATATCTATATATATATATATATATAATATATATATATAAATATATATATATATATATATTATATATATATAATATATATATATTATATATATATATATATTAATTGAAAAAACAGCCCGTGATTTGCATTTAGATTTAGCAGCAACAAGAGAGATCATGACTGTTACACTGGCTGTAACAACTACATTCCAAAATCGGTATTGTCACAACCATTGTAACAACATTTTTTTAACGGAAGAACCAATTATCCTATTTTAGCATATCGGGTTAAAGATAGGATTTATAATGTATTGAATTATATAATATATGTCTTCTCTTTAAAAAGAGGAGACATCTGCATTAGAGGGACTATGGACAAACTAGGGGGAGGTCTTGCTGAAAGTAAAGAAACTTGAATATTTTCTAATATGATACATTGACAGATGAATAAAATATTGTTTTGAGCATTCCTTCTTAGTTCCTTGTTCTGGGGAATCTTGTGAGAAGGAAGGGGCCCACCTTCATCACAAGATGCACCCATTAATTCCTGTAGTGTGTTAAGTGTTATTTTTCATTCATACCTTGTTAAAATTTGTTTGCTTAAATTACTTCTGTGTTATTGGAACTCTGTACTTATTGCTAAAACTTTGTTTTCAATTTGATTATTGCACTGTTTTCATAAATCCATTCATAGCTAATCAATGATTATTTTAATTGGTAATCGGGTTTATAGAGTGATTTTGTGAAGCATAGTAATCAAAAATAGGTGCTAAAGATTCCTTCTTGGGGAATAGGGTCCTATTCTCTGTTATAGCACAACTAGTCTTTTCCTATGCAGATTGATTTCTTTTCCTTGATTGTTCTTTTTAATGTAATCTAGGATTTTTTTGATAATTGTTTGCAATAGAGAGATTGTTGCTGCTGTAATTCAGAGTAGAACTTCAGTTTGTCTAAAGTAAGGAGTGATTAGTGTAATTGTTACAACAACTTTTCATTGCTTTTGGGATTGAGCATATATAGTGTGTGATTGGCTTTGAAACAAGCAGACTTCCCTGGGCTGACAATTCATGTAGCACTTGGTTGCGTAAATTAATAAGCAATTAAAGTGACCAACATTTTGGCACCGTTGCCGGGGAAGGAAATTGTAGATTTCAAAAGCATTAATGTTATTTTCAGATGTGTAGAATGCATGAGAGGACGCAAGAAAACTAACCCTACAGGTGGCAAGGGAAAAGGAAGTGGAGGGAGAAAGACCTTTATTAATGAGATTATATCAAAAAGCTGAAACTTCTTAGAGGCTAAGCTCTCAGAAGCCAAAGTCTCAGCACTCCCTTCAAACAAACTACAAAATGGAGGAAGTTGTGGACCCTGAAAAGGTTGGGGAGACAGTAGAAGACATTGAAGAACCAGTAGAAGACATTAAGGAACCAGTCAAAAATATTGAGGAGCCAACATAAAACATTGAAGACAGGGCAAGTGCAGTAGGTGAACAACCAATGGAAGGGAACAATGAAGGATTCTTTGCTGGAGGATAGGTAGGAGAACGAAGAGATAAGAATTCTCTCTCTACCTTGGGATTTCCTATTGGTGATCTTTCCAGAGGAGCAAGTCCCATGAAGAATATCCCACTTTCGGCGTTACCTAATTTCCATGGTTTATCTTCTGGAGATCCTGATGAGTTTCTTTTTGAGTTTGATATATTATGCGAAGCTATGCTTACGTTACTAATGCTAAAAAAATGAAGCTATTTCCAGCAACCCTAAAAGGAAATGCACTAAGATGGTTCATGAGTATGGGAGGCCATGTAATTACAACATGGGAATAGATGAAACATAAGTTTCTGCTCAAATATCAAGACTACTGCCAGACGAGAGAAAAAAGAGAGAAACTATTTATGATCGTACAAAAGGCGGACAAAAATATGGAGGACTTTGTGGAAAGGCTACAATATAATCTGCAGAGATCCAATCATCCCGGTGTAAGTAAAGATATTCTTAAAACAATATTATTGAAAGGGGTAAGGGATGATTGTTTAGACATGCTAAATATACTTGGTAAAGGGGACATATCTAAAGAATCATATGATAAAATTGTTAACCTCTGTAAAAGATGTTCAAGAGGAGCTGCAAGGAATAGATCAAACAACAGGGATAATACATATTCAAGAGTTGAAAAATCAACTAGTGGAGGAGCAACAAGAGCTAAAATAGGTAATTTAATTGAGGAATTTAAAACTAAAATGTTAAGTTCTTTTGCTTCACAGATTGATACCTTGCAGGTTAAGAAGAAACAAGCAGAAGGAAAAGCTACTTTGGTTGTCTTTTGTCCCAAATGTAGAGATAAACACCCACTAAGGGAATTCCCATTGAACAAAATGCCAATTTGCACCCTTTGTGAGAAGGATCATGAAACACAATAATGCGCTTCTTTACCAGGAATAAAAGCAACATTGCAACCAACCGAAGAAGAAGCTGAAGAAGTCTATCTACTGACACTGAGAAGGAAATGGCAATCACGAGGACAAGGTATGAACTCTAATATGCCATTTACATCTTCTAATCGTTGGAACAATTATCCTTCTTTTAATCAAGCAAATTACCCACCCTTTAACCAGATGAAATACCCACCCTTCAATCAAATGAATTACCCACCCATGCAACAAACAAACCCTCCCTTTGTAGACCCAAAAATGTGGAATCCTTGGCCTCCACAACAACAATCTTACTTTAATCAATGGAATCCAAACTGGAGGGGTCACTAACTCCTGTTTCCAAAGCAATTTCCTCAGTTTCAGTAACCACTCCCTCTACCATCAGGTGCTCCACCAAATAATCAAATGATGAGACCCCAACTACCCGTACAACCAAACTTTAACCCCAATAATGAAGCTGTGCAAGTTATTGATATTCAGAACCAGCCTATAGTTCTTGTTTTCCCTGCGCAGTGTAATTATATTCATTTACGATCTGGGAAAATAGACGAACTCATTATTGATGATGTTACCTCTTTTGATTCTGATAAATAAGAGATAGAGAAAAATAATTCACGTAAGGAGGTACAGCCACCCTCTAATAAGGATGCTAAAACAATAAAGCCACGATTCCCTGAGCATTTAGCTTTGACTAAAATGCTTGAGCCACCTGCTTTCAATCTTTTAGGGGAATTCCAGAATATTTATGTGAAAAATCCACTTTTACAAGCACTAAGAGATGTACCAATTTATGCCAGAACTATGAGAGATATTTGTATTAAGAAACCTGGTAGGAACGCTAAAGATCCCCTTACAGTTCATGTTATGGGTGATCTATCTGCCTTAATGTTCGATAAAACCCCTCTTGTTAAATATGGCGATCCCGATCATCCTACTGTTACAATACAAATTGGAAAAACTATCATTACATGAGTTTTGGTAGAATTAGGTGCTACTATAAATATTATGACTCTTGAAACTTCACAACTATTACAGCTAAAGAATATAATCAGAGAGACGCCAACCATTCTAGAGTTAGTTTACCATTCTACAATCAAACTAGAAGGAGTCATTGAAGACCTAATCATCTTAGTTGAATCCTGGAATTACCCAGCTAACTTTGTGGTATTAAAGAATAAAACAAAGTTGGGGGGAAATCCTCTAATTCTGGGAAGGCCTTGATTGGCCACAGTCGATGCCTTTACTAGTTGTAGACATGGTTCAATGACAATTTCTAATGGATGTGAAACCAAACAGCTTACTCTCTACCCTCATGCCACACCCATGATTAATAATGATAATTCTGTATTGTTGGACTATGATGATAATGCTACTCAACCTATCTTGACTATTGGACAAGCTCTAAGCCTGAAAGATACCACTAAGGATGAAGTAATTAATAATTCTATTTGTGAACCCTCCTCGGTCACTTCTAAGGAAAATAATCAGTTCACTACAATTTTAAAATCTAATACCCAAGAAAAGCTTAAATCTGAAGATCTACCTCAAACATCAACTACCATCTCCTCTAAAAGCATAACAGTAGAAATTAAACCTAGCAAGACATTGAACATAAACCCCAACTTGATCGATGTTGAAACACATCAACTAATGAAGTTACTTCGTGAAATAAGGAAGCATTCGCATGGGACTATACAGATATGAAGGGAATCTCTCCTGAATTATGTACTCATCGCATCTATATGAAAGAAGGTTTCCAACCAATCTGTCAACCCCAACAACGAATGAATCCCAATTTGAGGGAAATTGTCAAAGAGGAACTTCAAAATTTCTTAATGCAGGGTTTATATATCCCATATCTGATAATGAATGGGTTTCTCTGTTGGCAGTAGTACCTAAGAAAAACATGAAATGGAGAGTGTGTGTAGATTATAGAGCCTTAAATAAAGCCACTCAAAAGGATCACTTTCCCTTGCCATTCATTGATTAGGTGTTAGATAGTTTGTCAGGGAAGAAATTCTTCTCCTTTTTAGATGGTTTAAGTGGGTATAATCAAATCAAAATTGCACCCGAAGACCAATATAAGACCACTTTTATTAGTTTCTAGGGAACTTTTGCCTATAGAGTTCTTCCATTTGGACTATGTAGTGCACCAGCAACCTTTCAAGGAGTAGTTATAGGAATCTTCTCAATATGCTTAATGACTCTATGGAGATATTGATGGATGACTTTACCCGTTATGGTGTGTCTTTTGAGGATGCATTGCAAAACCTTGAGAAAGTACTTAAACATTGTGTACAAGTTCACCTTTCCTTAAGTACTGAAAAATGTCATATGATGATGAATGAAGGAACTGTACTTGGACACTTTATTTCATTTCAAGGAATTCAAGTAGATCCATCCAAAATATAGGTAATTCAGAACTTTCCTATTCCTAGAACACAAACTGATGTGAGAAGTTTTTTAGGACATGCAAGATACTACAAAAGATTTATCAAAATTTTTTCTAAAATAGCTTCTCCTTTGTTTGTGTTACTTATGAAAAATACTGAATTTAAGTGGACTGATCTTTCCCAAAAAGCATTTGTTGAAATCAAGCATGAGTTATCTACAACTCCTATTTTAAGGGGACCTGATTGGGAACTCCCCTTCCATATATCCTCTGATGCTTCGGATACTACAATTGGAGCTGTCTTGGGACAAGAGGAAAACCATCTTCTTTATGCTATCTATTTCATTAGTAAGAATATGACTCCTGCTGAGCTTAATTACATAGTTACCGGAAAGGAATTTTTAGCAGTCATTTATGCTATTAATAAATTTCGACATTACATTACTGGTTACTCTACTTTTGTCCATATTGACCACTAGGCTATTAAGTATTTAATGAACAAATATGTCACAAATGCTCGAGTCACTAGGTGGTTATTGTTATTACAAGAGTTTGATATTAAAATTGTAGATCGACCAGGTAAAGAAAATGTAGTTGTTGATTTCCTTTCTCGGTTAAAAGTTGATGATGATATTCCAGTAGATGATTCCTTTCCTGATGAATATTTATTTGCAGTAGGGTACTAAGGTAGTGCACTCCACAAACTAACACTGGACAACTAAAATCCTGCCGATGTCAAAGATTAGATGAGTCATCGAGGGTAAGACTATGACCAATTCAAAGGACAGACCAACCCCTAAGTTGTGTAGAAAGTGCCCAAAGAACATTGAAACTTAAATAAACAGAGAATATGATCCTAGATAAATCTTGATTCTTGACGATTGGTGACCACAAGACACTGTAACACACAACAATTAGAAAGAAAACGACACGACCTTATTATGACAAAGTAAGGGGATATCAGTGGAAATAGATGTCCAGACACTCTGATGTAGTTATCCTATAGCAACCAAGTGATTAGGGATGCATGAAGCTCAAGTCTAACCGCACCGAAATTACCACCTTTCTGCCACCCTGAAAGCAGAGTAGAACATATAAAATACATTACAAATGTGAACAAACTAGTACATTAATTGAGGTGAGTACCATACAACTTGCAAGACAAGGGCCAAGTGTACAAGCTGAGCCAAAACTCAAGCATCACAAGACATTGCTGCATGAAGAACTCATAAATGAGCTTTCCTCACCTGTCATATAATTCCCTTCCTGTAGCCAATTTTCCATGGGAGGAGCACACCATTTTTGAGCAAACAAAAGGAATAACCTTACTCAAAACACCATAGCAAACAAAACCATCAAGTCCTAATTGCATATAATTAATCTAAGAAGAACTAGGTAGGTGATCCAAGGTGCTTGAGGCATGGAGATGCCACACACATTTCATGCCAGGTCATATGTAGAACCTAGATCTAACACCAAGGGCCACCACTCCTTTACCCATACAATATACCCGCATGCAAATTATAATATTAATTAGAAAATTGAAGTCATGAGAGAACATCTGCACCATTTTAAGCTTTGTCACCATTAAACTTCCTCCCATAAATTTCTTGAAATCAATGTTTTCATATATCTTTTATATTTACATATTTTCATTTATTATTCTTTTATATTATTTTTATTTTTTCATTTGAATTTTACATTAAATTAATATTAATATATAAATGATAATGT